>JAHBCN010001485.1:0-116632 GCA_019359885.1 Listronotus oregonensis
ATATTATTAAAGGATTTAAAAAAAATTGTAATTTTCCATTTTTTTGGGACCGTTAATAATTGTTAAAGGGGAATGCTTTTTTTTAAATTTAGCGGGGGCTTAGCAATTGTTAAAAGTTAACAAGTTTAGAATGTTTAACAAAATGTCAGATTTTGACAGGTAGGCAACCTCAAATGATTGAATAACACTGACAATGACGTTTTGTTAAACATTCTAAACCGTTGTTAACTTTTAACAATTGCTAAGCCCATTGCTAAATTTAACAACGCGATCATCACTCGGCCGATAATGTATCAGAGTCAGCAAAGATGTTTTAACCTGTTTGCGCGATTATCTCACGTAAATAAATTGGCGTATTTAATTGATTTCTTTTATCTTCAAGTACTTCTTATTTACTTTAAGTACTTTTTAACTTCAAGTACATCATAATACTTTAAGTACCTACTTAGAAAAATACTTTAAGTAATTTACTTGGTCTAATCGAGTAAAAGTTTTTGTCTTTTGATATAAATTAATCAAGTACTTAGTAAAATAGTTCAAGTTATTTACTTGGTCTAATCAAGAAAAAGTTCAAGTCTTTTGTTGATATACATTAATCAAGTACAAATACAAGTACGTCCTAATAAAAAGTACTTGAAGTAACATGCTTCAAGTACTTAGAAAAATACTTCAAGTAATTTACTTGGTCTAATCAAGTAAAATTTTAAGTCTTTTGATATAAATTAATCAAATACAAGTACAAGCTCTTCCTAATAAAAAGTACTTGAATAAAAATACTTCAAATCCAGAAAAGTACTTCAAGTAAAATTTTACTTTAAGTACTTCAATTTTTGACAGCTCTGCATGGTGGCATTACCGCGATGTCTAAAAAGTGCCGTAAAATACAACATTTGCATTTTTCGGTACTTAAGGCTGGTTTATGCAGACAACTTTAAATTTAATTTAACTCTTATTTACATTTACTTTAACTTTAAGAATTTCTTGAGCATTTATAAAGAATATTTACATTTGCCTTACGCAAGCGCAGAAACACGAAAATTTCGTTGGGTTGGTTTTAATTATTAAACCATTTTTTATGTTTTGACAAGGTTTTGACTGTTTTTTGTGCTTGGTTTGTTATAATTAAATAAATAAAATAATTAATAAAGATATCCGAATTTTCTGTTACGTAAATCGGGTCAAAGATTAAAGTTGACAGCTTGGTCTAGGCGAATTTTAAGTTTGGTTACACTGCTCGCGCATGCTCATTTTCATTATTATTTAATTTAACTTTAAGAAGATAAAAGTTGGCCAACTTCTTAAATAAAAGTTAAAGTTCAAGTTTTCTTAAAGTGTGTATAAACGTGCCTAAATATTAGTGTGCAACGATCTTACACTAAAGTTAAATTAAAATTAAATTAAATTTAAAGTTGTCTTTATGAACCACCCTTTAAACATCGTTGACGGATCTGGAAAATAACAGGGTTCCCAATCCAAAATCCCGGCATCCACAGTACCTAGTAATTAGGCTTTAACAAGCCTTCTTGGGCTGATCTAAAGACCAAAATGTTACACTTTTGATTTTTTATTGTGTACACATCTGGCGGCAGAAGAATAATTTTTTCTGCTGGATTTCAAAAAGTCAAACAATAAAGTTAAATTTTAACGTTACGAGGTCCCTCCAGACTGCCATGTTTACGATCATTTGAAAAACGGCTTCTTCACTGATGAATCTGTTAAATGTGACATGGCATAAACTTCCAAAAAGCGAATAAACGAACTTCGATTCGATTTACCACAAAACTAACATTTTTTAGAATTTTGCTAATAATCTCTATTATCCCATGGGCCTTAATATAAAAAAATCTAAGCAGAATGCATTTTTTCGAAACATAATATCTACGACCTTGAATAAGAAACTGTTTTAAAAGTAGTTCTAGATATTTATAATAATTATTTGGTAACTTTGAGAATATTTACGTAATACTCATCATACTGAAAAATAAATACTTAAATAAGACAATTTTGTACTAATAAAATAATATTGTAAATAATAAAACAATACGTAAATTTTTATACATACCCGGGGTGTTTACATCCAAAACTTCCTTTTAATTTTAAAGCTGAATATATAAATAACAAATATTTGGAAGCATTTTGTTTCCAACAAGGTTGTTAATTATACGTCTTAATCGATTTGCACAAACTGAATTTACTTAAACCGATCTTACGCTCAGTTTAAGCGTCTCTTGATCCCACATTCAAAACACTGGAAATAATATTTTGGAATTTTAGTCGATCCGCTGAAAATATTGGCAATATTACCAATTCTGCTATTTCTTAGCAACAAATTCACACATATTATGGGATTGTGGCTCTCAAACGATTTTTTTTTAAATTTAAGTATGTTGTTTCTTAGATCAATAGGAATATCTTTTAAATTGGACATTTTTGTACCAGATCTAAAGGGTGGCCCAAAAAAATCACTGAGAAGTTTAAACTTAACTGTTTATTAATTCCAATATAAACACATAAATAAAGTGAAATTTCATCTAAATCCAACGGAATAACATTTTATATATTTGTTTAGAATTAAAATATTTTGATTTAACATTTAACACATACAGGGTGATCCAGTATCGAATAAATAATATGGATTATGTCAACCAAAATGTTAATATCGTGATATACATGTATATATTTCTGGCAGTTTATTAAGATAAATTTAGGTAAGAATATTTAGGTTTATTGTCCCAAATATACAGCGATAGAATTAAAGGTTTTTTTTTGTTTTTTTTTTCACAAGATATTTTGTGACCTATAAAGAGGTACATAGTTTTAAAATCTGCATTTTCTGGCAATTTTTTTAACAAAGGTTTAATAAAATTAAGCTACCCATAACTAAAATAATTTTTGTGTACACCTACAGGGTGAAGTATTAAGGAGGTTTCATTCACCATGTCTCCTGGATTTACCTATATTTCTAGGATAAGTCGTTTTAAAACTGTTTGCTGCGCAAAAAATTGCTGGTGTAAAGTTACTTAACAATAAATTAATATTGTTAGTTAAATTATTTATTAATTTATAATATTATTAGCTTAAAATTTAAAAATGCAAAATCTTCGCTTTTTTGACTTGAAGCACAAGAAACTGGCAGAAAAGTAAACATCCTGAATATACAGGGTAAGTCTGTGAAGTGAGACCCCCTCCTTTATCGCTTTAAATATTCCAATTGGGAAAAAATGTTTTATGCAAAAATATTTTGGTTTTTGCTGCTCTATATTTTGCGAACAACGTTATGTATCAAAAAGTTGGTACAAAGACAAAGTTTATTTTTTTAAATGACTTCCTATAATTTTTGTTAGATTTTTGTCTTCTACATAAAATTCTAGATATTTTTTATTAAGCATATCATATCCCTATATTCAATTGTTTACGAGATATTCGCATTTAAATACTAACCATTTTAAGATTTTAAAAGTCTGGAAATTAGTACCTGGTTACATAATGTCAGCAAAAAACATTTAATTTCTACCCATTATTGTTACTTATTTTTAGATTTAAATAATTGCATCTCATAAGGTCAGCACCCAGAATTTCCGATCTTTGGACTTTTTTTCTTTTATCATTAAAAAAGCCCTAATTAAATACATGACAAAATAAAAAAGGTACGTTTTACGAAAATGAAACATTCAACAGCTTATTAATTAGCCCCATGTTTTTACTCTTTAAATTTGCGAGAGGCGGACTTGCCTTTGAGCTTGTGGTGGTTTTATAAACACAATTATTTTTTATGCAAAATATTGTTTAATACAATTTCATTAAAGGACTTTGCCAACTGATAGTTCTCAACACGCTAGTCAAAAGTCTCGATGGGCACGAAACCCGATAACCCCCAAACACCCCCAAAATCACCACCAATGTCAGAAGGATGCAATGGCTGATTATTAATTTAAAATTAGTATTTATTAAGTACTTAATTTGTTTTTTTTTCTTGTTTAAGATTTAGCCTATTTCTACTCGTCATGTGATATCTAAATACTTATTAATTATTACTATGACGGTTTAGTCACTCTACAAAAACCGCTAAAACCATAGAAACGTAAAACAACATTAAGAGATCAGCGGATTTTTCCATTCTAAATTTATATTTAAATGCGAATATCTCGTAAACCATTGAATATAGGGATATGATATACCAGATAAAAAATATCTAGAATATTATGCAGAAAACTAAAACGTAACAAAAAATATAGTGTGTCATTTAAAAAAAAGCTTTGTCCTTGTACATGATTTTTGATACACTCTGTATACAAAACGTTGTTCACAAAATATAGATCATCGAAAACCAAAATATTTTTGTATTAAACATTTTTTTCCAAGTTAAATATTTAAAGAAATAAACGGGGGGTTTCACTTCACAAACTTACCTTGTACATACAAAATATCAGGAAATTAACATATTACTTGGCATAAACATGTTTATTGCTTCGATACTGGAGCACCCTGTATGTGTAGAATAGCAAATCACATTTTTTAACTCTAAGCAAGTACGTAAATTATTTTTTTTTATTGGATTTAGATGATAATTTAGAATTTTTAGGCGTTTAAATTAGTATTAAGGGAAGCTTTAACTTCTCAGTGATTTTTTGGGCTACCCTGTAGCCCTGCACAGGAATGCTCTATTTAAAAGATGTTTCTATTGACTTAAAAAAACAACATACTTAAATTTTAAAAAATCGTTCGAGAGCCAATATCCCATGTTATGTGTGCCATAACATTTAGTTACTTTATTAGTTACTTAATTATCTCAAAAACCAGCAATTATTGACGTATAGTATTTTTTACATTTTCGATGTAGAATTGAATAAAGAGTCAAAATATGGCAAAATATACGAGCGTCCTATTTAAAAAATGTACTAACATTGTTAAGTAAGACTTATCCTAAAAAATATAGGTAAATCCAGGAGACATGGTGAATGAAACCTCCTAGATACTTCATCCTGTAGGTGTATACGAAAATTATTTTAGTTAGGAGTAGCTTAATTTTATTATACCTTTGTTAAAAAATTGCCAGAAAAATGTGCAGATTTTAAAACTATGTACCTCTTAACATGTCACCAAACCAAACTTTTTAAACTTAAATTTACCTTAATAAACTGTCAGAAATGTATAAAATCTGAAAATATAACATTTCAGTTGGCATAATCCATAAAAATTATTTGATACTGGACCACCCTGTATGTATTAAATGTTAAATCAAATTATTTTAACTCTAAACAAATATATAAAATATTATTTCATTGGACTTAGACAAAAAATTACTCTTTTTATGCATTTATATTGGAATTAATAAACAGTTAAGCTTAAACTTCTCAGTGATTTTTTGGGCCACCCTACAGGCCTGCACAAAAATGTCCCATTTAAAAGATATTCCTATTGATCTAAGAAACAATATAGTTAAATTTGAAAAAAATCGGCCAACAGCCAGAATTCCATGTTATGTGAAACTTGTTTTATGCAAATTTGCGTATTTTAACAACCTTGCTTTTCAGTACATAAAATTTTAATTAATTTTTAATTTTTCCAATTTTGACGCAATTCAATTGTCTTATTATTACATATACTTTTGTATAAAGTTAGAAAAAATATAAAGCCTTTTTAGCTAAAAATACTCTACGTGATTGGCTAACGTGTAATTTAAGATTTTGGTGTGTAAAATTGTATAAATATAAAATGTTTACTGTCTTTTCACGTTTTTAAAGAACCACTCGGTAAATTTCCGTAACTGTTGTACAGCTGCCTGGGCTTGCTCTTGGAACTTTTTGTTTTCGTCCCTCAAACGTCTGTTTTCCCTCTCCAAAGTTTGGATTTTCCTGTTGAGATCTGCTACGTGTTTATTTGGATCAGGAATACTCCTAAGAAAAAATAACTTGTACCATATAAGTTGTAATTTTAATATTTAACGTTGTATTCCGAAAAAAACTTTAATATTTTAACGAGTAAATGAGATAAAATAAACAGTAAGAGACAAATCTATAAATCTAAACATGACAGCTAGAGTTTATTTCGATCTCAGCAAGGCCTTTGACTTAATTTATCACTAGATTTTGTTACTTAAGCTGGAAAAGCTTGGCATCCGAGGTAATGCTAATAATCTCTTTAGATCTTATCTAACCAACAATAAATTCGCTGTGACAGTGGGTTCCAGCTCTGAAGGATGGGCCACCTTACAAATTAAGAACATTTCTCTGGGAGTTCCTTAGGGTTCTATGGTGGGACCAATTCTTTTTGTTATATTTTCTAATGATATGAATCAAATTGTAAACCTACAATTTTTATATCAGTTTCCCGATGATACTTCTTGTATCATAGCGGGTCTAAGTACCGTTTGCCTTTCTCGCAGATCAATGGAAATTGCTTAGAACATGGCTGACTGGTGTTCTGTTAATAATCTATTACTGAATAGTGACAAAACTGTTTTAGTTAAGTCAAGTCAAATATTTTTTATTGTTATAAGAAAAAAAAAATCTCGTTAACAAAGATTATAAAATTTAACACTAAAAGACAAACAATCACTAATATTAAAGTAAAAATACATTTAAGACATTAAAAAAAAAATCTATACAGGGTGTCATTGAAATGGTGTAAAAAAATTCGGGGGGTGATAGTACTCCTAAAAATAGTAAAAAAAGTTCATATAAGTATAGGGCGGAAAATGCATATTAAGGGAGTTAGGGGCACTGAAAGGGTGAATTTAAAAAACGTTTTTTTTTAATTATAAGCTTAAAAAACGAGATAAGATTTCGAAAAAAAATCCTCTGCCATAAATTTTGACTCTAAATCAAATGGTGATACTGAAAAATTATTTGGAAAATCGGAAAGGGTAGTTTTTGCAAGGGTAGGGGGGTTTTTTCGTGAATAACTTTTTTCAGGATATTTTTTCGCAACGTGGGTTCATTTTTTGAAAACTACATACTTTTTCCTACCAAAAAGGTAATTTTGTTGCACATCGCCCAGAGCGATGGTTTTCGAGAAAATTGAAGGCAAAAAGTTTGCTCTGATGGGTTGCTTCTTATTGCTTTAAAAACGAAATAAACCAAATACTAAAATTCCTTATTTAATGCATATTTATTTGATTCATTGAAGGTATGCGGTCTTATCACTTTATTTATTTCGCATGTACGCAAAAAACATGTTCTGGTTCACAAGTATTTTTGTCAGTTTATTGTTGTTGAAGTGTGCGTAAACGTAAAATTTGACAAATTATGGAATACACTGTGAGTGAATTGGCAGATATGCATTTTATTTATGGAAGAGCGAATGGAAACGGTCTTTTAGCTAAACGCTTGTATGTCCAAAAATATCCAAATCGCAGGGCACCTTTTCACCGGATATTTGCGAGAATTCATCAGCGCCTAAGAGATACAGGTTCATTTGAACCTAGAAACCAAGACCGTGGCCGTAATTTGACGGTACGTGCACCTGATGTTGAGGAGTGCATTTTAGCACATGTAGAGGAAGATCCGGGGATATTGGTAAGGAGAATTGCAGTGCGGGAAAACGTGAGTCGCCATTCTGTGTGGATGACTCTTCATTCTCAACTCCTGTATCCATATCGCATCCAAAGGGTACAAGCTCTTGCTCCGGCAGACTATCCCGCTCGAGTCATCTTCTGTCGTTGGTTATTAAGAAAACTCGCACAAGAACCCCTTTTTTTGGCAAATGTTTTATGCACGGATGAAGCTGGGTTTACAAGAAATGGAATTTTCAATTACCATAATACACATCACTGGTCTGATGAAAATCTTCATGCTGTTGTGGAAAGTCGATACCAAATTCGATTCTCAGTTAACGTTTGGGCGGGAATTCTTGGCGATAGACTTATTGGACCATTTTTCCTACCCCTGAGGTAGGTTAATTTTACACCTTTCGAAAAGTCACTTATTTCTTATACTAATAAACATTTTAGGCTAAATGGTCAAAGTTACCTTAATTTTCTAATACATGATCTACCAGCACTTTTGGAAGTTCCCATAGCACAGAGGCAGATCATGTATTTTATGCATGATGGTGCACCAGCTCATTTTCCGCTAGCGGTGAGGAATCATTTGAACCAAGTTTTTGAGAGGCGTTGGATAGGACGTGGTGGTCCACAAGCTTGGCCAGCAAGATCACCAGATCTTAATCCACTAGATTTCTACTTCTGGGGCCACTTGAAAACTCTGGTTTACTCAGTGCCGATTAATACTGAAGAGCAACTACGGCAACGCATTATTGACTGTTCCAATCAAATTCGTACAACACCTGGGATATTCTACAGGGTACGCAGATCGTGGAGAAGAAGAGCAGATGTCTGCATTGAAATGAATGGTGGTCACTTTGAACATTTACTATGAATTAATTAAGGTATGCATTATTTTAATAAGGAATTTTGGTATTCAGTTTAAAAATAATGAAATTTAAATTTTTAATTAATTATTTGGTTACTTTTGAAACGCCATAACATTCATAAGTTTATGTTGATTAACCAGTTAGCAACCCATCAGAGCAAACTTTTTGCCTTCAATTTTCTCGAAAACCATCGCTCTGGGCGATGTGCAACAAGAGTACCTTTTTGATAGGAAAAAGTATGTAGTTTTCAAAAAATGAACCCACGTTGCGAAAAAAATATCCTGAAAAACTTATTCACGAAACAACCCCCTACCCTTGCAAAAACTACCCTTTCCGATTTTCCAATTAATTTTTCAGTATCACCATTTGATTTAGAGTCAAAATTTATGGCAGAGGATTTTTTTTCGAAATCTTATCTCGTTTTTTAAGCCTATAATTTCAAAAAAACCGTTTTTTAAATTCACCCTTTCAGTGCCCCTAACTCCCTTTATATGCATTTTCCGCCCTATACTTATAGGAACTTTTTTTACTATTTTTAGGAGTACTATCACCCCCCGATTTTTTTTACACCATTTAAATGACACCCTGTATACGTACTGTATTTATTTACACCCATAAAAATCTTATGTTCAATCTGAGGCCTCCATGAGGCTAACTGCTATAATTAGATATAGTATGTTATTGTTAATAAAGAATCCAATAATCCCATTTTATTTAGTCCAAATGCGATGAGGGGCCAAACAAATAGAGAAACAACATTCACAAATCAAAACTTTTAATCAACATTAGTAATATTGCAAAACATAAAACAGCACACTAACAGGAAAACAAAACATTAGCGTCAATTCAAATAGAAAAAAACAAAACAGAAAAAAATGCACGCATAAACAAACTATGTCAGTTAAACATAATTAAAAGGTATCAGTGTAGTACTCCTGCAAGTTGTAGTATGCTTTATTGACCAGTAGGTTTTTACTTAACTGGAGATGTTGGCTGCAATATCCCCAGAAAGCAATTCCATAAGTTAAGTGCGATTCCACAAATGAAAAATAAGCTGTCCTTGCTGCAGCGATACCCAGCTCATTTGAAACAGTTCGAACAGCAAAGAAACCACTAGCTATTTTTTTATTTAGATTAGTTACATGGCTTACAAACTTTAGGTTGCTGTCCACATACACTCTCAAAAATTTAGTATAGTATCTTTTTTGTTTTCAATGTGAGTTTCTGAAATATATAGATTGTCAAAATTAAATTTAAATGTTAATATGTTTGTTTTTGATATATTAAAAGCAGGAAGATTAGAATCACACCATTTTTTAATCTTAACTAAATCTCTAGAAATTGTTTCCTTTAATTCTTCCTCATCTCTATATTTCCATACAATAGTAGTGTCGTCAGCAAATAATGTAAAAGTGCCGTCAATATGAATATTAGTCAAATCGTTTATATATAAAAGGAACAGGATTGGACCCAACACAGATCCCTGTGGTATTCCACAAGAAATCGGTGATGGGTGAGACATTTCTCCCTGAAAATTAACTAATTGGGAACGATTGGAAAGATATGATGATATCCAGTCATAGGAGCTTCCAACAAAGCCATAACATTTCAACTTTTTTAAGAGAATTTCATGATTTACGCAGTCAAAGGCCTTAGAGTAGTCATAAAACACGGCGCCCACAATGTCATTATCATTTAAACTAGAATAAACCTTTTCAAAATAAGCAAAAATCGCATCCCCTGTACCCCTTAAATCCTGGAAAGCAAACTAAAAGACACTTAGCAGCTTATGTTTGGTTAAATGGGCGATTATACGCCTTTTAACGATTTTTTCTATTATTTTAGAAATTGTCGATAACAGAGATAGGGCGAAAGTTGGAGGGACAGTCTGCCTCACCTCCTTTATGTATTGGTATCACCAAGGCAATTTTAAACAATCCTGGATCAAAGAATTCAAAGCAGTATGAGGCATGTTTTCTATAATTTTTATTGATGTGCAATCTACACCCGATGCATCTCGACTTCGCAACCTGATCTCCCGAACAATATCCAATACCTCCGAAAGACAGGTAAGTTTAGGGGTAATGCGCTTGAATCACTGTAAACTACTTTAAATGGGTCAAGTACTAAACAGGTAGGTTGTGTAAAATTCTTGGGGGAATTCCTGGATGCGAATTTGCAGGGGAATGAACAGGTTAACTATATACTTTCAAAAATGTGTTTAGCACTCTATGTACTTAGATAATTCCGAGATCAGGTAAGTGTTAATACTCTGCGAGTCTTTTACTTTGCTTGTATTCAGTCTATCATTTCATACAGCATCACTTTTTGGTATAGATCGTCTGTCATAAATTCTTCTCGAGTGTTTTTAACTCAGAAAAGAGCAGTCAGAACCATGTTAAGAATGGGTTATAACGAATCCTGTCGGGGTATATTTAGAGAAATGAACATACTCACGGCTCTCTCCCTGTTTATTTTTAATTGTGCCTTGTTCGCCAACAATAATCCTCACTATTTTAAAACAAATTCTAAATTAAGTAATCACATGCGAACTAGAGGCGGAGATGACCTTGTCATTCCGTCTCATAGTACTGCTTTGTTCGGTAAGGGTGCGATGATCAGCTGCATTAAAAGCATTACCACTTTTAAAATGCGTCTTACAAATTATTTAATTAAAAAAGAATATTACTCGGTAGACGAATACTCATGGTATTCATTCCTACCTGGTGGTTCTTGTCCTTCTGGTATGGCTTCTTAAATTTATAATAACTATACTATTATTAATTATTGTTTTTTTCCTATATGGCCTTGTTTGTCGTCCGGTTTTGTTGGTCGATTAAAGATTAGTATTTCTGTGAACATGTTTATATATTTTTGTTTGTTGTGAAATTATTTTTGTTCTTTTTTTTGTATCTAGGTTTAAGTTATGTTAATTTAAATTTAGGATTTTTTTACATTTTTTTAATTTGTATAATATGTACAATGACGTCGTCTATGTCCTTTTGGAATATTAATGACAATAAAAGCATTTCATTTCACACAAGCTTTAACACTGAGGAAAAACAAAAATAAACGCCTATTTAAGAAAGAAACATTTTTTAAATAAAAAAAAAATATCGCGTTTGGGGCGAGCTGCAGCCCAGCAGCTCTTCCCTGAATACGACTATGGAATCTACTCAGAACAAGCCGCATAATAAGTTTGGGCATTTATACCGTTAACTTCAATGAATGATATATTATTAAAAAAAATTAAAAAAAATGTAGGGATGTACGAATATGCGAATTTTCGAATTATTCGAGGCGAATCGAATACGAATTATTCGATTTGAATTTCAAATCGAATATTCGAATAATTCAAATAGTTCGAACCATTCGAATAGTTCGAATTATTGGAATAGTTCGAACTATTCGAATATATCGAACTATTTCAATGATTCGAAACTTTTGAATAAATGGAATACCCGAATTGAATTTTTTTTTTTTTATTATTCAGAAATAGGAATTGATTTTTCTTTTATTTTCTGTTGGTAAATTTATTACTCCATAAAAACATGTTCTGCTATAAAATTATGTTTCTCTTGTTGTAGCTAGGATAAAAGAGTAAATCAAAAAACAAAATGTTATAAAAAGATAAGGCTAGAGTTTGCTTTAAATTATTACTTGATACTGTAACTGCTAAACTCCACAGGGTGTTATATATTTAATAAAATTAAGTTATTATATTTTATTACAACAGGAGATTTTATCTAGTAGTAACCTTTAATAGGACAGCCTGTATACTTACGAATATGAGCTAGATAAATGCTGGTCAATTCGATTAATTCCAATCAGATCTTCGTCCCATTGTTTCGGATTTCGGTCCTTGTCATCATCGGGCAAAGATCCGACTTGCATCATCACTCTGGTAGCTGTGTCAACGAGGCTCGGCCAATCAGAATCTTCCGGAAGGGGAAAATTTTCCGGAAACGGCAATCCAACCTATAGAAATGACTCAATTAAAAAGGACCACATATAATTACGGCATAACACTCTAAGAAATGTAAAAGGCTTTGAAAATAAATCCTTAAACTAGCAAAGTATGCAATACCTTAAAGGCTGGGTAATTTTTTTCTGGTTACAATTTAGAAATTTATTTTGGCAAACCATCTAATTTGTGGTATAGTCGTTTGGGAACTAAATATTACACAAACTATAGCTACCAAGCAATACCAAAGTGTACAAAGACTAGCCAACCTGCTACATGGGGGCAGTATTCTGACAGTGGACAATCCATGTAGATTCTGTCATGTGATGTGCTATGCAGCTGAAGTTGTTATTAGGTGAAAATATGTGAAAAGGGAATTTAACAACCAAAACATATGCACTCTCTTAGATAGTCAAGCTGCACTTTCCTCTGGGTTCCTGGGCTCTAGGGCATAGAAGGCAATTAGACAGCAGTTCATAAAAAAAATTAAATCGCCTAGAGCTTGTCCCGGACTACTAAAACGGGCAACGAAAATAAACATAAACATCAGTTCCAAAAACAACATGTAGCTCTTTGGCATGCGTCACCCTCGACAACTCCGTCCAGATGATGGCAGAGCAGCTGAATGGAAAAGCCCTGTGGCTGCTGGGGTACTCTTTCTAAAGCTCACTTAGATAAGACACATAGTAGGACTACTAAGAGCTCACTGCCATCTAAGGCAAAACTTGCAAAAAATGGGCATACACAACGGTCCCACAACATTTACCCTTTGTAGGGAGAAGGTAGAAAGAATCTCACACACAATATAGAACTGCAATACACACATACAAAAATAAAGAGTGGAAATTCTCTTCCGTAGAAATATATTCAGACCTAATTAAAGGCTTCTATAACAAGAAAGGAGAGCACAAAAAACTCATAGGCTGCAATGCAAATAGGAGCCCGCGACCAACCCGCTTAAACCAACCAACCAACCTATTTACATGTTAGATTATCACTATTTTTGGAGTGCTCTGGTAGAATTTTGCAAATATTGAAGTCCTATGTTAGATTTAGTTTTCTTTTACCTTATTTTTACTTGGCGAAGGCAATCCTTCATCTTTGGAAACTCTAAATTCATTTGGCAATGGACTGGATGTTGTACTGGCATTTGAAATAACAGTAGCGGGCCTCGCCATAGTCAATATTACTTCGGGTTGCGATTTGTGGACGGACAGAGAGTTATTTACGTTTTCTCTGGAAATTAAGAAACAAATATACATAAAAATAGAGTGTGCTAACTTTATTCATAAAAAATACATATGATTTCTCAAAATATATTTTATTTTAACTTACCTCGAATGGGATTTACTACTAGCCTCTTTTTGTACTTTGGACGGCTCTAAAGGTTCTATATTGTCAGGATTAATAAGCCTCAAAAGTTCCTCCTGAAAATTACTAGACAAATTGGCGCTATTTCTGTTCGCCGATCGTGGCGTCACTCCGGGTCTTAATTTCGCTTCTCCGTTTAATGATCTCGGACTTTGGTTTCGTTGGTTGTAGTTGGTGTTGGTCGCCACGCTGACGTGTTTCGCCGAACGACGTACTGCACGAGGAGAATGATTTCCACTTCCTATAAATTATAAAGCAAAAATTTTGGTTGTTGTAGAGACATCGGGAGTCGATAGATTTCTCCGTATCCTATATTGCCATTTTGTGGGGGTAGGGAGATTCCGCTAGATTGCATTAATAACTTCAATTCATTGGATCACAGTTTTTTTTAAATAAAAATCACGAAAATTATTTCATAGTTTTTTATTATTTTATTGCAAAAACTATCCTAATACCACAGTTAAAATAGACCGATCGAGTGATAGACGAGTGGCTATCAAACGTAAAATGCCCCCTGCCGTTTGCGTCCCTTGAGTGTGCCTGTGCTAACCAAGGCATAGTTTAAAGAATATACAATATATAAGTTGAGTCACTTGCATATATACCTTTGATTTTTTGGCTTTAAAGACACCGGGCGGCATCTCCGCCGATCGCTAACCGACAAAAAAGATTTAGGGGTTATTTGTGTAAACGATACCAATTTATTTAAGCGTTTCCTCTTATCGGGATTGTCGGGGAACGCGGAGTAGATTTTTTCATTATTTGAATGATTGTTACGTTAATATGTTTAATGTTAAGGTATATAATATTTTTTATGGTCACCAAAGTAATTATAAATAAATGTTAAATTTGTTGTCTCTATTACCTCTTAATAATTATCCCTAGAACTACAAATCGGGGTAGATATCTACCCCGGGTAAATTTTAATAGGTAAATAAAAATAAGTTAAATCGTAACTGTACTTTGGATTTTTTTTATATCTGTTAAATTTATCTTTTTTTCATATTTTCCATGAGAAAGATTTGATTTTTTCCATTGTTCGGATTCTTAATTTGTTTGAATTTTCAAAGTCCCAAATAAATAGACTTTTTTAGCAAAACATCACGATGGTATTTTTTTTTCTTAAAGCCATATGTGTCCTCTTGAAAATCCCGTTGGTAATTTGAAAATCGGTTGTTTAAAAAAATATTTATACATTTTTGTCTGTTAAATGACGGTTTGGCTGTTTTTAGGTACTTACAGTTATTAAAATCAATTTTTAATCAACTAAATCTTGCATTTGCTCTTTACCATTCTTTTGGGCAAGACGAAAAAATTCGAGTACGCAGGTCACACTACTGCTTTCAGAACGATTTTAAGAGCAAAAATTCCGTGGGGTAAATGTTTACCCCGGATTGTAGTTTACAGGTAAAAAATTATGGGTGTATAGTTCTGGGGTTATTTTATCATTACAACTAAACAAATAAATATTTATCTATCTATCTATTGTATAATGTAAAGCAAAATAAAAATTTATTGTTAACATCTAAAACGGTTGGCCAAGCTTTCACGGATAATTAACGGGTCACTAGCAAAATGTGTAGATATGCCCAATAATTTTTATTTGTGTATTAGGAGTGCAACATGAAATATTGCAGCTGTCTTTTTATCTCGAGATAGTCCACGAAGGGTGAAGTCCTAAATATCACGGTACCGTGGGTGTCTTAAATGTGGTAAGATGAAGTCTATTAATATGAGACCTAAATACTTGGGGATTTGAAGAAGAATTCAAAACTTCTGGTGGTAGTAGGTTTCACAGTCTGAACACTCTAGGGATAAAAAAAACTGACAAAGTGGAAAGTTCGGGCCTCTCAAGCTAGACTGTAAAAGAATGCATAAAAAAGACACTACGGGTCGTCTATTGGGACCTGTCAGGGATGGAACTATACTGACCAACTTCTTAAAGGAGAAGCCGTAAAAGTATCTATAAAAAACGACAGATCTTCTACAGCTCGCCGGTGGGTAAGAGAAGAAGGCTTTCCTGTAAGCATGAAATCATTATTAGGATGAAAGGCCCTTCCCTCAAGGAAATCAAGTATGGTAAGAGTTGTGGGAGACGCCAATCCCATATACATGAGAACAATACTCTAAAGATGATCTAATTATACATACTCTAGTTTTCAATAAAACAAATGTAAAAATTTACCCTCTCTAGCAGGCTCACTGGAGAAACCTCCAGATGGAATCGCATATAAAAACACAAACTCTAATACTGTTCTGACATTGTTCCAGCGTATAATTAGCAAATTTGAGGAACTCAGTGAATCCCAAAGCACTTTACCAAGCATGACATTTGAAAGTTTATTATATTTTCAATACAAATACCAATAGAATAAAATAGTCTAATCTATATGATTTATATTAATATGGTCCTTTGGCAGGGGCGTAACTACCGCCGTATCTGCCGTATCAATTATACGGGGCCCCCGAGCCACGGGGGCCCCCAAAGTGCGTAAGCAAAAATTAATAAAAACTTCCCAAATTTTAAAATTGAAATTTTAAATACGATTAAAGAATATGGAATTGATTTGACTTAATGTAAAGGACAGGGTTACGATGGAGCAAATGTTATGTCGGGTGTTTATAGAGGATTACAAAAAACCACTTATAAAAGAGCATGCTCCGAATGCCGATTATGTTCATTAAATTTAGTTTTAAACGATGCTGCGAAACATGTTCGTGAAGTATCGACTTTTTTCGATAATTTAGAAAAAATATATACTTTTTTTGACAATAGTATAAAACGCCGGGCAATGTTAAGTGACGATTCATCTGAAAAATATATATTTAATTACCCTTAAGAAGGTATATCCCACCAGGTGGTCTTGAAAGAACGACGCTTTATTAGCGGTAAAGAAAAATTATTTATTAATCATGAAAACTTTGTATCAACTAAATTTAATTTCGAATAAAAAAGATGAACGTGAAAAATGTAAAAATATAATTAACATTTTAGAGAGTTATTATTTCTTAGGGCTTGTCACTTTGTTTCTTTACTATTTGAAATCATTAATCCTATTTTTAAAGCTCTACAGCATAAAAACAATAACTTACAGAAAACTAGTATTTTATTAAGTACTTAATCTGTTTAATAGACTGTGCGAATTAAGACATCAAGATTTATTCAATAGTTTGCTAAATGAGTCCAAAGATTTAGCAAAATTAGATATATTAATTTCTCACACTAAACAAAGAATTTAGAGCCTTTGCGACCTGAGTAGTATGTTCGAAATATTACAACCGGAGAAACTCCTGTCTTCTTCAAACAGAAAAATATTCAACGCTTCCGGAAAACTGTCGGCTAAATACAATAAAGACATCTTAGGTAATCTTTATGGCCAATTAAAGGCTCTAAAAACATGCTTACAATCTGAAATTCAAAAAATTCATTCCATTAAGAAACTTATTGAATTATTGCTGATAAAAGTCAATAGTCTTGCATCCAGTTTTCCGGAAGTAATAATAGCATGCTTTTTATTCTTGACCCTTCCAGTTACAACCGCAACTGCTGAAACCAAACAAATTTTTATACGGGGCCCCGCCAAGGCACGCTACGCCACTGTCCTTTGGGCATCTAAAAAACGATAAATCGCTTTTGATTCTATTTTCACAATTATTAACTAAACAAATATTATTATCAGACATATTCAACAACTTTTTAGGGACACGATGTACTAAAGCACACGGTTACAGCAAAACGATTTCTGGCGCACTAAGTATCAGTCGGCTTCACACCATAGACTGGTACGAATATATTGGACAAAACTCATATATTGTATATTCTTTAAACTATGCTAATGGCAACTATCCATTTTAAGTGAAAATGTTTAGTGTAGTAATTAGAATTAAGGTATGTTATATTTACTACAAATTAATTATTGTATTGTTATTTGAAACAAACTTTAGTATTCTACAGATGGTTCTCAATAAAAAACCGAAACTTCAATTTTGAAAATAAATCAATTTCTTATTTTGACTGAAATACCATTATTTTTTATATAGATTTGGATCAAGTTAAAATAAAGCAGCAGTTAATATATTTTTATTTTTTTGAATAATTTCAATTTACCGAGTTTTACATCTGTAATTTTTTTATAAAAAAAATTTGTGGAAAAGCCAGAATTCGATTAGTAATTTACGTTTTACTACCGTTTTTTGTTGTATCTTAATGATAAACTTCGTTATCCAAGTTAAAAAGTGGCATGTTTCTATATTAATAAAAATGTCTTTTTATTATACCTGTTGATAATTCGTCTTCACTGCCGATCATATTTATTCTGTCACTTATGGAACTGCCGTTTGACAGGTTGTCATTAACATTATTTATGTTTACCCGCGAATAATCTCCATGATGTGATGTTGAGTACTCGGCTAATTTTGGTGGCCTCGTAACCTGCAACATCCAATAACAATGATTTAAATATATATTTAATAGTTTAAAACACAAGTTGTAAAAATCAAAACTAGAGACTAGATTTTTTTAAATTTTACGATAATTTAAAATTAATTAAAATATTAGCATAATAAATTAAAACTATTGTAAAATATTTAATAACGTTACATATAGTGTAGGAGGCATTTGAAATCAAATAAACTTAATAAGCGAAGAATAATTATTCAAAAAGAAAAAATTATTGTCACCAAACTGTCACAATGTTTACTTTTAACCCTCATTTTTTTTCCATGGGTATCCGCGACAATTTTAGTAGGTTTTTTTTGATGTCTATTCATTTGTATAGTCTTTAAATAGACATTTAAAATAAAAATTTTGCACTTTAAATGAGCGTTTTTTGATATGCATATTATCTTTACTAATGTTTTACCGTATTAAAAAGAATTTTTGTAAAATTTTAAAGTTGTGTTTAATATCGTCGCAACAAACATGAAGTTTGTGATTCCCTAAAAAAATAAAAATCTATGATAATGTCACAAATATGCTTGAATTTGAACAAAGTTATGAAAAATTTATTTGATTTTAAATAATTTATGAAAGTGTTTGGGGTAATTATTTAAAACCAACAAATTTAGAGAAATTTTAAAGGTTTTTCAAAAAAAAACAAAAAAAAAATTAGGAGGCCATGTGTTGTATTTAGGCATAACTTTTAATTCTGAACAACTGTTCTTTATAATATTTTGCCGAATTTTCTGAAATAAGGGTAATGTACAATTTTTATATATTTTGACCTACCCTGTATGCTGTTTGACTTGCAACCATTCTAAGTGCACCTAATATGATTATCGAACATGCACCAACTTTTAGCAATATTTGTATTTTGATTGTGCAAATAATACAAAAATCCCATATGTTGCACACTTAAATGACCACACTGTATATACAGGGTTCTGCAGCTCATCTCCCGTCTTATGTAGCTCATTTATTATTTAGTGTAAAATTTTGCAGACGTTAGCTTTATCCTACGATGCATTTCAGGAAAATAATTTTAGTTATACAGGGTGTCACAAAAAAGCGTGACGTCACGATGGTGCATTTTTTTTAATTGAAGGCTCCGTATTTTTTTATATATTTAGGTACCTCTTGTGGTCGTCTATCTTCCTCTAAAATTTTGTCAACATCGGTTCAGTGATTTCAGAGAAAAAAAAATTGAAAAAAACTGTTTTGCATCACTGAATTTAAAAATGAATAAATATACCAATAGTGCTTGATTAATAGAATTAAACGATAAACTTGTTAAGTAACGTAATATCAGTCGCTCAGGTCATGTTTGGTTAATTCCGGTTAATTCGAACTGTACAGGGTGTCCAAAATTTAGTGTTAAACTCTTCAAATTTTAAAACACTTTATTTTTCTTATTTTAAATATGAGCACCTGTATATTTTAAGGTCGTTAGATGCAGAATTAAAAAAACAATCATTTTTCTAAATATAACCCTGTCGAAATTCCTAACACTCACAGTTATTCGTTGAAAATTTATTTTGGCATCTATTTCCATAGTAATATCATTGAATAAAAATGGTAGGTGGCTATGAAAAATAATTTATTGACATTAGAGTTTCCTAATAACGTTAATTATTCCCTAAAAGTTCGTTAAAGTTACATAAATGTTTGCCAAAAGGTATAACAAATTAAAAATAAGGTTTATTTAACATTTAAAGGTATATCTTAAATTAATAATTTACTCGAATTTTTATAAAACGTCTAAATGAGATTCTGTAAGTTTAACAAACTCCAATGTCAATAAATTGTTTTTCATAACCACTCATCATTTTTATTCAATGGTATTACTATTGAAAACGATGCCAAAATGGGTTTTCACCGAATAACTTTTATTGTGTTAGGAATTTCGTTAGGGTTATATTTAGAAAAATGTTTGTTTTTTAAGTCTGCATCTAACGACCTAAGAATATACAGGGGCTTATATTTAAAATAAGAAAAATAAAGTGTTTTAAAATTTGAAGACTTTGACACTGAATTTTAAACACCCTGTACAGTTTGAATTAACCAAACATGACCTCAGCAACTGCTATTACGATACTTAATAAGTTCCTTGTTTAATTCTATTAATCAAGCACTATTGGTATTTTTATTTATTTTTAAATTTAGTGCAATAGTTTTTTTTTATATATTTTTTTCTCTGAAATCACTAAACCGATATTGACAAAATTTTAGAGGAAGATAGATTACCACAAAAGGTATCTAAATATACAAAAAAATACAGAGCATTTAATTTTAAAAAATGCACCATCGTGACGTAACAATTTTTTGTGGCACCCTGTATAATCCAAATTATTTTCCTGAAATGCACCGGTTAAAGGTAACGTCTGCAAAATATGAAATTTTACATTGAATAATAAATGAGCTACTTAAGACGGGAGGTGAGCTGCAGTACCCTGTATCTACGTATCTTTATCAATAAATTGTTTTTTATGATTGGCTAAAAACTATTTAATACAACTTTGTACTTTATTGTCGTTCTTACCCTACTTTACTTACTTGTAAATAATCATTATTCTCTTGCTGTCTCATTCTCTCATTATGCTGCTTCAAAATGTTGTTCTTTTCAGACTTGTAAGATAATTCACGTGATAAATCCATCTCACTGGTATTAGAATGCAACGCTGCAGTTAAAGGTTGCTGAAAATTAATGTGTTGTAGGGGTAAACTATTGCTGAACTGAATTTTGTTGTGTTGAACGGTGTAGTGGTTATGTGATGTTGGAGCTACTGGAACAGCCTAAAAATTATATAAGATTTTTTGCTGCACTATGAACTAAAGCTTAATTTTTAAAGACATAAACAAAAATGTAGTATTTATATGTAATCAGGATATACCGAGTGTCAAAAAAGGTAATGCACGTGTCTTTTCTGCGTTGCTATATTATCAATTTAGTTTGTTCTTTTGTTATCAAAATAAAAATATAATAATTTTACATCCTTTATGTAATTTTATGCCTAAATTTAGACGCAAATTAAAATAAACAGATAATATCACAACATACAGTGTGTCCCAATTGGGCCTACATGTATTGGTAACTCGGGAACCATGAGAGCTACAGTGTTGGTTAAATTAGGAAAGTTTTAGACAATTTAATTGCAAAATTAAATCTGCTTGATTATATTTATCTTTTATGGTTTTTAAGATAATTAAGAAAAACCAAAATGGTGCATTTTTAACTTTTACCTGTAGCTCGCAAACTACCAATTTTACGGTTTTAAGATTACTACAATATTAGAACATTTTTTTAAATTTAAGTAAAAATATTTTTCTAACTTTATTTGTTTTTGAGATATTTACTCAAACTTTGGATTTTCATACGGACGCCATATTGGATTTTTACATTTTTGAAAAGAGCTCTTCAAGAGCTTTTCATTTATGTATCACAAGTCTAAGTTTTCAGATTGCTTAAGCTCTAAAAACGATAATTTTTGTTTATTTGATAGTAGGCTTAGACTAGACTGCGTAATGGCCGCCCCGTTTCATATAACTTAAATAATGTAAATGTCAAAATTAGCGTGCATCTTATTTCTCGTTTAGAAACGCCTTCAACAAAAATTTAAGTTTTGATTATTTTAAGTATTTACAATAATGGCTCTTAATTATTTCAATGATGAAAAAGTGGAAATGCTAGAAATTTATTTTTAATTTAACAGAAATACAAAAGCTGCAGCACTTGCATACGAAGAACAATTTCCGGAGCGGCAACAACCTAACCCACATTTTAGATTCTTAGTTATGAACTTGTTAGCCTATGGATCTTTTGTGAAACCGAATCCCAAAACTTATACAAAAAATAATGAATCAAGAGAGGCGATTATAATGGAAAACGTTAGAGATGATCCCATAACATCGGTTAGAAAAGTGGAAGAACAGACAACAATTCCTAAGTCATCTATGCATCGGTCTTTAAAAAAACACCGTTTTCATCCATACAAACCACGTTATGTCCAGGGTTTTTAGGGGAATGATTTCAATAGACGAATCACCTTTAGTCAATGATTTTTATTACTAAATGTCAACAGATACCCAATTTCCAGTCCAAGGTTCTCTGGACAGACGAAACCCTCTTTACAACTTGTGGAATTTTTAATAGGCACAATTATCAGTGCTGGGATACAGAAAATCCACATAATTTAGAAGACGGCTACAAACAAGGTTTGGCTTTAATGTCTGGTGTGGCATCATAGGTAATTTAAAATGCTCCTTTAATTTACGTCTCACAATTAG
The DNA here is from genome assembly GCA_019359885.1 of Listronotus oregonensis. Taxonomy (NCBI): domain Eukaryota; kingdom Metazoa; phylum Arthropoda; class Insecta; order Coleoptera; family Curculionidae; genus Listronotus; species Listronotus oregonensis. The sequence goes on from JAHBCN010001485.1 coordinate 22,431, forward strand.
ATAAAACATTTATTTTTATAATTTAGACAACCGTTTAATTGGACCATTTATTTTTGAAGGAACTCTGAATGGAGATAGGTATTTGCTACTCCTGCAAGAACAGATTTTACCGGCCATTAGAAATACAGTTCCGCCAAATGAAATGAATAGTTTGTAGTTCCAGCAAGACGGATGTCCAGTGATACATTTTTGTTTTATAGTTGTGTTTAAGGTAATATTAGGAAGTATTAATTTTTGCAAAAATCATCTTTTTTTTGTATAAGTTTTGAATTTCGCTCTCACAAAAGATCCATAGGGTAACAGGTTCATCACTAAGAATCTTAAATGTCTATGGTTTGGTTGATGCCGCTCCGGATGCGTATCAAACGGGGCGGCCATTACGCAGTCTAGTCTAAGCCTACTATGCAATAAACAAAAATTATCGTTTTTAGAGCTTAAGCAATCGGAAAACCTAGACTTGTGATACATCAATGAAAAGCTCTTGAAGAGCTCTTTTCAAAAAAGTAAAAATCCAATATGGCGTCCGTATGAAAATCCAAAGTTGGGGTAAATATCTCAAAAACAAATAAAGTTAGAAAAATATTTTTATTGAAATTAAATTTTTCTTAAAAAAGTGTTCTAATAATGTAGTAATCTTAAAACCGTAAAATTGGTAGTTTGCGAGCTACAGGCAAAAGTTAAAAATGCACCATTTTGGTTTTTCTTAATAATCTCAAAAACCATAAAAGATAAATAAAATCTGAAAGCAGATTTAATTTTGAAAATAAATTGTCTAAAACTTTCCTAATTTAACCAATACTGTAGCTCTAATGGTTCTCGGGTTACCAATACACGTAGGCCCAATTTGGGACACACTGTATATACTGGTTTCTTTTTTTGGTACCATAAACCATCTAACATATCTGTAATTCAAGGTTTTCTTCTAATAAGTCTCAAATACCAATTTTTAAGGTATACAAATAATATTTTTAATCTCTATAACCAATCTTACCTGGTGATGATTGTTTCTCTTTGGTGAACACGGAAAAGTGTTGTTGCTGTGTTGTGGTGTTCTTGTACTACTTGACTTGGTAGGTAAGGGCGGAGCTTCAAATTCTTGAAGAATGTCGTACCATTTATCGTCGTTTGAGTGGCCGTTCGATGAATTTGTTACTACAGGCTAAAAAAATGTACATGATCAAAAATCTTGTGACTTCATAGCACTGAAGTACGCTATTTCACTTATATAATGGCGAGTGTAAAATCTAAAATGAAAAATATCTTTACCTCGACGGTGTTATTATGATATCTGTTCTCTTGTCCATGAAACGATTTACTACTACTTCCAGTGCCGTAGCCAGAACTGTTACTACTTCTTGGTGGAGAAAAACTTCTTTCATACACCCTTCGGTGGTTCCCCGAAACAGCTTGTTGTATTTGGGGAGCCCGTCGAGATTTGGTATTGTCTTCAGTTCCGTTTGACATGCTGTCATAGTCACCTTATTTAAAGAAAACACAATCTTTATAATTTACCAACACACCCACAATATGAATTTGCGAGAACCAGGTAGAGATTAATCACTTTTTTAAATCAACACAGTTACAATTTCTGCATACCTTCATAATGAGCCTCATTATATTTACAATTCTGCAAGGTACAGCCCTTTCTAGGGGATCCGTCAGCCAGAGGAGGTATCACAGTCAGAGTTACAGTCAAAGAGGTTTTTAAGAGATCGACCATCTGGTCATATGTTAAAGTGGCCACGGCAACCTAAAAATAAAAAAAAATCCTAAGTTTAAAGTATTACATTTTTTTAAAATCTTTTAAATATAACCTAAAAACTATTTTACTTATCGAAAAGCTACGTTTTTAATATCCAATCATATTTGATTATTATTTTTACAATATCAACGTAAAATTTTGTTTCTTATAACCTTGTATTCTTTAATAGCTGGTTTATGTATATTTGTTTCTATGAGTAACTTCAAGAGCGTTTAGGCGTTCAAATAAAAAAGTGTTATCGTAACTTTATTTTTATGTCTAAAAAGTCCCTTTTAACGATACTTCTAAATAAGATCGGCAAAAAAATCACCAAAATTAATAGCGGCACTTACCTTACAGATTTCTACTAATCGAGAGTTTTGTCTCAATCCGACCTGCCAGGCTTGTCCTTGGTTTTCTACTAATGTTACGATGCCATCAGGTTGAACGTGAAAACCTAACTGACCCATTATATTACGACTAAAAAAATAAAATTACCGTTATTTAATTGAGTTTTTTTAAGTCTCTTATCAATATGACAATAATAGAAGATTAGTCTTACTTTAATTGATACATTTTTAAACAAAAATTATTAGAGTTCCATGAAAAACAAAAAAAACCTATTTTAAATAATTTTAATTTTAGTTTTTAATCAATTTGTATTTTTAAGTCTATTTTATATACTGAAAACGGTGGTCGACGTCACCAAAACGTTAATAAGTTTTTCTGATTAATAAAAGGTTTGCTTGCTTGCTCTAATTAATTGGCTTGAGTTTTCTTCATTTCTATAGGCATGGGAAATCAACGAAAAAATATCCAAAAAATAACAAAAATCATTTCACGAGCACATCCAAGCACTTAACCCTCCAATGTCAAAAACCTCTTGCGGCAATTTTAGATGGCAGATTCCCCTTGGTCTTCGGAAGTGAAAAACAGGTTTTTGGCGCCGTCAGCGGTCGTTTTCCGAGAAACCTTTGTAGCTCTCAAATTATAAGGTTCACTTAACGGAGGCATTTTAAAAATTTTACTAAATTTATCTTTCAGGTGATCTACAATTTTACAAGGATTTTTTAGTCTATTAGTGCACAGATCTACACCCTGCGAGCTTTAATAAAAAATAAATACTAAGCTGGTGCATGAATTTGGGAACAATTCTTGTGCATCAATATTTGTTAAATTACAGTGGCACGATTTTGACTTTTTTAAAGTGTTGTCACAAAAGAAAACGATAAAAAGACAGACAAAAAAAGACAAAAAGTTTATTAATGTTAGACATCCAATCAGACTTACATACGTCCAAAGGTTTGAGTACAAATTGCAAGTATGTTATTTAACAATACATCATTTAGAAATTATATTTTAAAACTGCAGGCAAAAACAGAAGGAGATTATACATGGACCCATATAATTTTATTAGGCAATCATATCACTAAAATGTTTTTGTAATATTCCTCCAGTAAATAGAAACATTTCGAGAGTAAATATTTTTTTACTACAAATTTAAATTTTTTGGAGGGTAGCTGGGTTATAAAAAGTGCCAAGAAATTAAATAATTTAGGACCATAGTATGATATACCTGTCCTAATTTTACTTATTCTGTGATATTTGAAATATTTTTTCTATTTCTCGCTAGATGGGAATGTGTGCCTTTTGTGTTGTGTAGTTTGTGTTATTGTCTTTTGTGTAAAATAAACGATGTAAAATATATAAGCAAGGAAAAGTAAGTATATTTAATTCCATAAAAAGTGGCTTGCAATCAGCCCTGTACTCTACTCCCTTTATGACAAGTACAGCTCTTCGTTGTAAACTAAAAATATGCTTACTATTTGGAGCATGGCCTCAAGCAAGCAATGTATATGTAGCCTTTGATTTAAAACATGAGCAATATGCTGTTAGGAGAACATTTAAGGAAAACTGTTTGTGATAAATTTCAAAGTGCACAGGAAGCCAGTTTTTTAGATAAATACTCAATATGTGAGTTCCAACTTAATTTGGGATCGATGTGGAGGCCCAGGAAACGGACCGGTGGTTTGCTGGTTTGCTGTGGACCAATCAGCAACCCTCATCTGTGTATTCACCACCCTCTCTCTCAGATGATCTAAATCATTATCCTGCAATATAATAGTTGTATCATCCGCAAAGAGTATGAATACAGCACCGGGATCGCCCCTCTACACATCGTTGATAGATGAAAAAGAGAAGTGGTCCCAGCACTCAACCCTGTGGTACTCCCTGCCTGATGCTTTCGGCTGCAGAGTATTTACCATTTAAGTCCACATACTGTTTACGGTTTGATAAGTATGAACTAATAAGCTGATTGGTCTGATCGTGTAAATCATAATATTTTAGTTTAGATAGGAGAAGGTCCACAGAGACACAATCGAAGGCCTTGCTCAGGTCACAAAACAATGCTCCTGCAATAGCCTCATCATTAAAAGCCTGATTTATAATTTCTGTAAGTTTGTTTATGGCCATTGTTGAATTGATGATATTGTCACTTGCATAAAAAAAACTGGTAACAGTAGACTACTTAATCACTGTCTTAAGTTGGGTTAGAGTTTTACTCTTCTTAATTTATTTAATTATTTATCGCTTAAAATAAGTGAAAAATATAACTCTAAATTTTCAATGCTAACACTACTCTGTCCACTCCATACACCTCCAGCTAAGCGATATGATTGCATTATCAATGTGAGCTTACATTTGCACTTTTAGACATGTATTTCTTACCTAATTGAGAATTCTTTGGCAATGTGACCGTTAGTGACGGCCTTTAATCTACTCATAATCTCCACAAGCTCATCGGTATCTCCATGAGTGTCCCTCATGTGGATCGTCATACATTCCCCTTGATGGTGGTATATCCTCAAACTGTTTGTTTGAGGAGACCATCCCAAGATACTCTTGCACGGCGTCACAAACACTATCTGACGTGTTTGTTCCTCTATAAGGACGAAGCTATCCGAAGAAATTCCTGAAAAAAAAACAAATTTTATAAAAAACTAACTTTTTTAATTAAAATGACAAAAACAGAAAAAAATACGTTTTATTCATAGGCTTACAGAGTAAGATGGCTAAGACATATTAACAGACTATGGGCACTAACAATTTAAAAAATATATATATACTTTTCTGTACTTGAAGTATTTAACTTCAAGTACTTTTTATTGGGAAGTAAGTGTACTTGTACTTGATTAATTTATATCAAAATACTTGAACTTTTACTTGATTTGACCAAGCAAATTACTTAAAGTGTTTTTCTAAGTACTTCAAGTATTACAATTCACCTAAAGTAAAAAAAAAATACTTCAAGTAAATAAGAAGTACTTGAAGTAAAAAGAAATAAATCTAGTACGTCAATTTATTTACGTTAGATTATCACGCAAACAGGTTAAAACAAGAATATCTTGGTGACCCTGACAGGGCCGTATCTAGGTATGGCCGCGCCCTTGGCGGGGCTTAACATTTGCGCCCCCTTTCCCACAGACCGGGGGATTTGGGGAGTATGGAATAACCCTCAACAAAGACCGCGAGTTCGGGGGTTTTTCCCCGAAAATTTTACAAAATAAAAATGCAAAATTGCAGGTTTAAAGTTTTTTGATACGAGAATTTTCTTTCTTTATAGGGTTATGATCATTGAGTAGTCACTCGGTGCTTTAGCATTGGTTTGTTATTTCGTACTGTCTTAATTTTAGCCAACATAACAATGCTTAATAGTTCGAAAAATGTTAGAAGATTTTAAATTTTTCTAAGCTATTGGTAGTAAAAAGAACTAGTGCTGCTCCCAATTTTAAAAATACCAATTTATGTGCAGCTTAAATATAAAATTACATTCTTGCTGTAGGTATACATTTTTTTAGTCTTAATATATTAAAAATAACACAGGTCCACAAAAAATAGTGGTGTGTGCTGGGTGTCATACAAAGAAAATCTGGTGTATTTTTTTTCCGCTGAACACGAATCTGAAGTCAAATTTGGGGATCAGACAGCAAAAAATCGAGAAAAACCCAAAAAACCGATTCGGTACATTTACCGACAGAAACCTGCTACCACGGAATGTTTGGACTACGACTATATAAACTATAGGAGATACAAAAAATGTAATAAAACAAAAAATAAAGCTTTCTAAATTGTCTATACAACAAGTTATATAAACGTTTTAGGAGTTTTTTTAAATTTTATTTATTTGAATCCCAAATAACTTAAAATTTGCAAAAAAAAGATTTAAAAAAATGTTATAATTTTATTTTTTTTTCCTGGGGGGGTATACTTTAAAAAAATTCTGAAAATTTGGTTTTTTGATTATGACTCGAAAAATATTGCATTTAGACAAAAATGTTATATAACTTAAATTAAAGGTCCTATTAAAATACCTAATTAGTCCTATAAAGTTTCGTGTATCTTCTATAGTTTTTGATATATTGACATTTTAAATTTAAAAAAAAAGTAAATATTTGAAATCACGCCTTTTCTCGAGTTTTTGCTGTTTGACACCCAAATTTGACTTTAGATTCGTATTCAGCGGAAAAAATCCTAGTCTGACACCCAGCACACACCACTTTTTTTTGTAGACCTGTGTAATTAAATTAAGTATCTAAGTTAAATATTAGTTATAAAATTGTTCTGTTGTAATTAATTTATTTAAATAATTTTGATACTAAAAAATTATAATAATATGACTACGGTAGCTAGCTGCGCCCTTGGCGGTGGCCCATCTCGCCACCGCCTAAATACGGCCCTGGACTCTGATACATTATAGATCTTAATTTAATTAATAATGGCACCAAGAATGGTAAAATTACAATTATTTTTAAATACCTTTAATATTATAGGTCCTTTAAAAAACATCAAAATATTGTATAAATACTAGTTTAAACATTTTTGAAAAATATTTTTGATTTGTTTCTTACACCACTTAATACCTGTATTTAAAATTTTATTTCACAATCTATATATCTTTCCAGTTTCTTTTCTTCTATTCCAGCTCTTCGGCTAGCTTTATTATTATTATTATTTTAATACTGAACCTAATGGTTTTAATTATTATAATACTTAAAGGTTTATGACTTTAGGGTACGTGCATTAGTTTAATATACGTTTGTTATTAGAGAAAGAAAAAAAATATATGATTTATTAAAAAGATCAAACTGCAAAAAATATTCGGTTAATCACTAGTTTTAAAAAGTCATAATGTTTCAAAATATAAAATAAAAATTGCAAAAAATCTCAATACATACATTACACTAACAGACTTTACAGGTAAGGCAAACTATCAAAGTATGCAATTTCTTTTGCGGTAATATATTTTAGGGTATCATTTACTTTTACTTACAGTACTTCTGTTTACTTCAGTTACTTTGGTTTACTTCAAGTACTTTGTTTTACTTTAAGTACTTTGTCAAAATTGTCAAGATGAGGACGATGTCTTTTATGAATGAACACAAACTTATGAGCGAATGTCAGTTTGCCTTTCAGGACCGGACGGGCACGAGCGATGCTATCTTTGAGTTTCTTGAGCACCTGTATTTCCACCTGAACTCTGGGGAGGCTGCCGCTGCGGTGTTTTGCGATCTGTCGAAAGCATTCGACGGCGTGGACGACCAGATACTGCTTTGGAAGTTGGAGGCATATGGATTTAGGGGGATTGCTCTGGAGTGGTTTCGCTCTTATCTGCCTGGGCGTGTTCAGACGGTTGTTTATAATGATGTTAATTCTGACGAACTCAGTACTGGGGTTGGTGTTCCTCAGGGTTCGGTTCTGGGTCCGCTACTGTTCCTCATCTACGTTAACGACTTGCCTCGCCTTTCAATAGCTGGAAGGTTCACTGTTTTCGCGGATGATACCACCATTCTTTGGCATGATACTGACATTAATCGGTTAAAGGGCAATTTAATTATCGACTTGTGTAAGATAAAACAGTGGTGTAATGCAAATTTATTATCTTTTAATATTTTGAAGACTAATATCTTTACGTTTATGTGTTACTTGGATAACATTTGTTTGGCAGATGAGTTGATCGCTATGCCTAATGCAATTAAATTTTTGGGATTAACTATTGACAGCAATCTAAAGTTTGAAAATCACATAAATAATTTATGTAATAAATTCCTATTTTTCACTAATCGAATCCCATCTTCGTTATGGTATTTGTTTTTGGGGATCATGTTCTCAATATCTGTTCGGATCTGTGTTTGTGTTACAAAAGAGAGCAATTAGATATATGTGTGGAGCCACGGTTCGTGAATCCTGTCGTCCCTGATTCGCCAGACACTCTATCTTAACCCTAACTTGTATTTCTATTTTGGAGGTGGTCTGTTTAGTTTTTAAAAAGTATCAGGATGAACTGTCATTGCCAACTCATTACAACCTGCGTCAGACTTTTACTCTTAACATGCCCATGCCTCGCTCTGAAGTAATTAAAAGGTCATTTATTTACGAGGGAAAGAAAATTTTTAATAGGCTACCTCTTTCATTGAGGAGGCAGCAGTGCCATAAAGGGTTTAGAAGACTGACAAAGAAGTTTTTAACTGAGAAGGCATACTACACTCTTTACGAGTTTTATAATGACAGATAGATGTGTTGGTTGACTGGATAATATATAGAATTGACTGATTTATTGTCTAGTAGTGTAAGCGTTTTTTTTTTAGTTTGATTTTTGTTTGAATGCTCTGTAAAAATATTTTGTTGTTGCTTTAACTTTGTACATCTAATTTTAAAAATGACTTATCCGTTTAATTGTATATTGTATATTTTATTATAGGTATTATATATATGGCTTTGTCTACGATATTTTTGTGTCATTTAACAATAAAGCTATTTTTTGACTTTGACTTTGTTTTACTTCAAGTAAAATACTTGGGTGGTACTTCAAGTACTTTTTGAATTTACTTGGATAAACAAGTACATTTAAAGGAGTAATTGTACTTGAACTTAAAGTACTTTTTAAAAAATCATAAACTTGGAACTTGTACTTGAAGTATTATTTGAGAGTACTTTGACAGCTTTGTCTGCAAAAGACATATTTGTTGACTTTATTTTTTTTTAAGTGTTTTCATAATTTTTATAAATGTTCCCTTTATTTTTTGGAGGTAAGTACCAAATAACCCATGCATATATACACATATACATAGGTTTATTTAAGTTTCTTATTATACAGTTCCAAAATAGACTTGTACTTCAAAACAGCTGCAAAAGCGGTTAGTGTTAACAACTTTTTTAATTAAAAAAAAAGAAAGTAACTATTAGTTATTACCAAGGGTTATAAAGTTTAGGTATAAATTTATTAGTTATTCTAAAAATTTTTGATCCCAATTTATTGGTTGTTTATACCATAAAATATTAAAGTCTGTATTTTTTATAAATATGCTCTTAACTGTTGTAGCAGACTAATCTTCCAGTTCGGAATGGTCAAAAGATTCTTTATGTGTCCAAGTCTATACTTCGGTACAACGACCGAAGCGGTTTTCTCTAAATAAAATCAACTCATACTAAACAAAAACAATATGAAGAATATTTAATAATTTAGAATTAGCTATAATAATTTTAACATGTGGTATCCCTAGTTCTAGAGAAGGGACTTACATACCTAAGAAACAGTCAATCTGCTGCCCCTGTCCGCTGTCGTCCAACAGCACTTGCCACAAAATGGCACCTCTTTGGCATAAGTCCGGTATAAACCGTGGGCGGATTTTGTCCTTTTTCTTACTGCTGAAAATTGCTGTAACATAACCTACATTGTATTTTGCTAGGCTGTACTAAGAACAAGAGATATGTTTAATCAATTGTACACCAATTTTAAGAACTATTTGGTTTATAAAAGTGTTCTAAAAGAAATCTTCATATTTTAGTGTCAGACTAAGCATTTTTTAATAAAATTTTATTATTCGAGTACAAATGCGCACAAGCCACAGGAAAACATTTAGAAAATTTATATATACAGACTGTCCACGGATAGGGTTTGTAAGAGCACAAATGGATAAAAAATTTCATTTTTCGGCAAAAAGTCATTCTTGATAAAAAATTTTGCTTGTAAAAAAATACGATTCACGAAGAGAAAATTTTAATTTTTTGTACAGGGTTTGCAAAAACTTCCAAAATCTGATTTTTCTCCAAGAGTAAACTACCATTATTTTTTGTTTTAAAGCAAAATGTTACACAGAAAAGGTATTTAAAATAACGCTTTCACTAAAATATCTTATTTTAAAATTTTAAATACAGTCCTACCACATTTTGGGTAAACAAGGAATATTTTTAGTTTTTTTTCTACCTTGCTTTTACCTAAAGAGTTAATTTGAAGTTGTCAAAATAATTTTAAGTATTGAAAAATGTTGACCTTAGAACAAAGGATTTATTTAGTGCAATGTTACGGCACGGGTGAAAGTTCTTAGTTTGGCTAGAGATGGATTTGTCGGAATGGTCCGGTTTTAAGGCCCCCAAGAAGCCCAGATTTAACTATTTCAGATGCCTATCTTTGGGGGCGTTTCAAACAATTAATATACGCCCGTCCAATTGAGAACGACGAACAGCTTCTAAGACAGCGAATCGCTGAAGCTGTTCAATCAATTTCCGTTGAAGAAATTCGACGAAACTTTGACAACATTCGTTCACGGCTAGAAAAATATGTTGAATATGGAGGGGGAGTGTTTGAATAGCAAATTATTAAATTTTATTATTATTTGTTGTGATTTCAAGCTTTAGTTATATTGTTTTATTTGTAAAATTGAAAATAAATATTTCTAAATATAAGGTTTTTGAAGTTTTTTAGAACAATTACAAAATCAAGTGGGGCCGGCATTGGAAGAAGTTGCACCTGACAATCAAGACATTTGGTTTTAAATGGATGGTTGTCCTGCACACAATTCACGAGAAATAAGGGAATATGTTCGAAATGTTTTCAATGGACTCACTATAGGACCAAATTACACCATAAATTAGCCAGCTAGGTCTTCTGATCCACGGTCATATCAAAAATGTTATTTATACAAATTTGAGTTATCAAAATTTAGAATAATCAAAAGTTTCAATTTCAGCAGCGTGCGATCGACTATGGGCATTTCAACTTCATAATGTAAGAACTAAATTTTATAACCGTTTAGGATATTGCTTAGCAGTAAACGGAGGTCTGTTTGAGCATCTAATTAAAAAAACATTAGCTTTTAGTTTCAATGTGTTGTGTTAAAACGTATTTTTAGGCAGTTTTTAAGTGTGTTTTTCACCTTCCTATAAAATTGTTCAATTATGTAAAAATCTCATTATGTGGTTCAATGTAATTACTTGTATTTAATAAATGATTACAACCATTATTTTCTCTTCAATACTGTAAAACATGTTGAAATAACTAACACAAAGTAAAACGTGAATTAAAAAGTTGACAAGACATTTTATTTATTACTGGTTGATTCATTAAGGTATGTAACAGGTATGCAACGATTTTACAAATAGTTTTTCTTAAATAACTTTTAATTGCCTGATCAGAAAAAAACGAAATTTAGTATATGAGCTAATCTTATCAACGTCTTCAAAATAGTCCAATACAATTTTGTTGTAAATTCAATAGTTATAGTAATAGTAAGTAATAGTAATAGTTTCAAAATTTACATGGGATTTCCTGTATGGCGATGCACCACCCGGTATGTATAAAAATAATATATATATATATATATATATATATATATATATATATATATATATATATATATATATATATATATATATATATATATATATATATATATATATATAATATATATGCAAACTATCATTCCGGGATTCAATCCGTTTATTTAAAACTTTGTTTTCAAACGTTTCGCCGAAATCACATTCGGCATTTACAAGTGATGTTGTTCGCTCTGCGTCTCGACTTGAACTGACAGTTATATATTATATATATATATATATATATATATATATATATATATATATATATATATATATATATATATATATATATATATATATATATATATATATATATATATATATATATATATATATATATATATATATATATATATATATATATATATATATATATATATATATATATATATATATATATAAATTTGTTACAAAATCTAGTTTAAAAACTCATATAATAACAAAAGATAATAAGATTAATGCCTAAGCGTACTTACAAAATTTCTGGCCAGTCTCCACTGGAGTATTCGTGGAATAATGTGTGACAAGATCTTTCAGATATTCCTGCCGAGTCCTAGTCGCCATTGTTACAAACTTGTCTGATCTGTGAGCTGCATTTTCAGCGTTTACAACCTAAATCAAATATATATTTAAAAAATCTATACTGAACAGTCCAATGATATTTTGGTTAGGAGCAAAGTCACTCATATATAAATTTGGCAGCATAATCATCTTATTGACATTTTGAGCCGCATACATCGGCAATGTATCTAAACAGCAGAATAGAAAAGAAATCCAAAGAAAATTTAGTCAATGAGGTAAAATTACAGACAAATTATGTTTTGTTTAAGCACTGTCTAATAAAAGTAAATATTCTGCAAATAAACTCCCGGGTAAATTTACGGGTTAAATTTCCTCAGATGTAGATGATGGAAAATCTGCACCCAATTTATCCCATAAGGCGACTAGAATTTTGTGACTGGATTGATATTTACAAAAAAAAATACAAACTTGAGTATTTGGAGAGTGATCATCTTCCATTATAATTTTATTTTCAATAATTTTACCTTCCCCGCAAATTTTAAATATGCCTTGTATTCTTGCAAACTGACAATAACCTTTAAAACGTTTTTATAAAAAAAAGTGCAACCAATTTTGTTTCCTCAAACGACATTAAACAAAAAATATTTATGCATTATGTTTAGTATATGTGGCTATCTCAAGTTAAACAATAAAACCATTTTTTACACTTACTTTGGCTAATAAAAACTCAGCGAACGGTTTTCCTTTAGGAAAAATAGCATCTTCCTTAATAGGCGGTCCGAAAACTTCAACATCTTTTGATCTCGACACCGCTACTTTGTAATGGGTGTTTTCCGTACATGGATTTATTGCATTTACCACAATGAAGACATGCTGAAACTGGGATCTTATACCTTTTGGTGTAAATGGAAGAGCACCTGGTTCCTAAAAATTAATAATATGTAAATAGGTGTAAAGCAGTAATTTCCAACATAGGCAAATTAGTCCAGTAACTAAGACCTAAAAGTACCCATAGCTGTAAATAAATATGTACAGTTTTCATTTGTGACGCAATTCTTAGGTCTTCGCGAATGCTATCGAGTGAGAAAAAGTTTATCACGATTCCGACGTGGGAACTCGCTGAAAATGGACCCACAAAGAAAATTTTTATTTAGACAAAAAATAAAGATCACCTCGAAATCTACAAAAATGTTCTTTACCATTTTTTTTGCAACACCAATATTTTTCGCAAAAACAGCCGTCGAAAAATCCATAACATTCCATACTGGATAGATGTGGTGGTAGTAGGCTTAAAAATCCAGATGGACAAAACAATTTTTTTGTCAAAACGCAAGAAAGATGGTGAAGGAAATTTTCTGGGATAATTGAACACTTGCTAAGGTCTCATTACAAAAAAGAAATCTTAATAGCAAACCATTTTTTCAAAAAATATCAATAAATTAATAAGATACTCTCAAAATATTGGGAAAAAAATACATTGACCACTTTTTTAATATCCTAAAAAAATCAAAATGGACTTAAACTCATAAGCAATGATAGTTACGGGTTTTCTCATTGATTACAAAACGTACTTTATCGCCCGAGTATGAAACAATTAATTCGCCCTCTTATAAGTGAATCTATGAAGATAGCATCCTAGCGGTAGAGCGGCAGCTGAAGTGAGAGGACGGTCCTATTATCTATTAACTATCCCTTTTACGAAAAAAACTATAAGGACCATTTTTGTAAATTAAAAGGCGATCTTCATTTTTTGTCTTAACAAAAATTCTTCAATTCGCATATTTTGGCAGATATTAGCGGGAAACCCATTTTTCGGGCCTTGAGGGGCCATTTTCAGCCCTTTCCCACCTGTTAATATTGATAACCTTTTTTTCGCTCGAAAGCATCCCCCAAAGACCTAAGAATTGCGCCACAAGGGAAAACTGTACAGATTTATTTACAGCTTTGTCCCTTCATTTATTGGACTAAATTTGCTGTTGTTGCTTGAGAATAGGGGGTCAATCAAGAATTCAAAGTGTTTTTTGGGATGATGCTATATGTTTTTTTTTTCTCTCTAAAAAACATAAAACGTTATGAAAGATTAAATCATCAATTATCATAAAAAATGGCGTTCATTATTAATACCGCCCTAAAATTAACTTTTTATAATAATTATAATTACCTGAAAAACAATTGTCACAATATCATTCCCAATATGTCGCTTTCTTAAAAGCTGTTGCCGGTTGTTTGCTGTGAACGGCAACATTGTGGAAACGTGAAACATAATTTCGCAGTCCTGGTATTGAGCGTATACTGAATAAAGACCCGTTGAATCGGCTAAAAAAGTATTTTTAAGTTAATATGGATTTTATTTTATTATATTTTACATTTTACTATATTTTTGTTTTTCTCTGTTTAATGGGTAAAACCTATAACTAGTTACTTTATATTTCTTACATTTATTGTCCAGTCCCGCTTTGTATTTATCAAACCCTTGCAATTTAACTTTTTTGCCGATAGTTTCCAAAAATTCGGTAAACGCAGGACCTGCTTCTTCGTTGTTGTACATTTCTTCTTCGGAAGACTGGCCGGCTTTGCAGTACATAATACCAACCTTAAAAAAGAAAATTAAAATTAAAGATTTACTTCTGTTAGAGAAGGAGCCATATAGTACATCCTCGTTGGAAACAAAGCATTTTATTTATTTTTTAAAAACGATGTGGAATTGTCTTTTATCGGGTGCCCACCAGATTGAATTTTAATAGGATCAACTGTGAACGGCTTTTGCGGCCATTGTCTAATGTTTTAATGGTTTTTGGGCTGTTAGACCGGCGTCGATTGTCTGGTTAACTTGACGTTTCGCCAAAACAAGCGGTTGGCATCTTCAGAAGTTGCTTCCTGGTTGACAGTATGCATTGATCTTTTGATTTCTCGTTCAGAACGAGGAGTTCTGAATAACCATTGGCTCTTAAAGCATTATGAATATGTGTAAGTTCTGCCTTTAGCGCCTCGGGTTCGCAAATTCTTTCTGTTATAGTTTTAATGACTCCATTCTTCTAACATGGGTGGTGGTTGAAATCCCTATGTAGATAGCGATCTGTGTGTGTGTGGGGGCCAATGGTTATTCAGAGCGAGAAATCAAAAGATTAATGGGACCAACAAATACCAGACTCGGGGAGAACGAACAACTCTAGCCAGTGGCAAAAGCATTTCTGCCCTTTATTCCGGGGGTTACGGACAGGATTGGTTGATTGCTACGGAAGAAAAATGTAAAAACAATATTCAAACCAACGAGGAAAATCAAAGAATGCCTTCGTTAGATCAAAGACAAAAGAGATCCGCTTTCGGCTTCAGGAATTTATCGCATTCGGTGGATGCGTGTACAGGGTCTTTGATTATATTTACGTGGCTTCTGAGTCCTTTATTTTTGAAGACAGAAAAAAATGTTTCATATAAAACTTGTAGGATTTTTTTATATTTTCTTTTGAAATTATCAGTAAAAAATATCGCAATAAAAAATGGAAAAATATAGGCAACTAGATCTTTTTTTTTCTGATTTCAAATATATATATACATTGATGATATTTAAATGAACCATTTTTGAGATATTTTAGGTTAAATTATTAATAAATTGCAAAAAAGTTTTATATTCGTATCAAGAAAGCCATGGAAACAATAAAATTATTATGTTGCTCAATTTGGTGAGGGTTTTCTCTGGACTAATAATGTTTATTTTTGTGATTTAGTAAAGTGCTAAAGTGAAGAAAGACTTGCCGGGCGAATAGAATTTTATTTAAAAACTTTGGATCCTGTTGCATAAACCTAGCTATTTCCAATGCATACTGAGGTCGGTCCTGCATGTTTTGTTCAGGAAGATTCTGAACGAACATAAATTTATAAGTATAAAATTTGTAAAATTTTAAGGTTAAATAAATTTTATAATCTGTTTTATTAAGTTCAGATGCCGCATACGAGATTGATATTTCAGGATTTTCTAAAATTAAAATTAAAAGTATTTAGTGCTAGTTCAATAGAAAAAGTATAATAATTAGCTTGACAAAACAAGGATATCCAAAAGTTTGTTTTCATTTTGTCCTGCAGTCCTTTTCTTCATTTTAATGCTTTTTCGTTCAATAAACTTTCTTACTATGTATGTATTTAATAGAATCTATAGATGGTACCCGTTGTTAGGGATACAATAAGTAATATTCCCTTTGCACTGTCGTCACATTATTATTGTTACCATAAAAAAGACGCATGTTCTTCTGAATAGCCCATTGACAAAAAAGCAATACAAACTACTTTTAATAGTTAAAATGATAAATTTCAACTTTTTACAATATCAATACGTCAAATTTATTATTTTTTTTTATTGTTTTCATAGCTTTCTTGATACTAATATGATTTTTTTTTATTTATTTATATTTTAGGCTTAAATATCTCAAAAATGGTTTATCCAAATATCATCAATGTATATATATATATATATATATATATATATATATATATATATATATATATATATATATATATATATATATATATATATATATATATATATATATATATATATATATATATATATATATATATATATATATATATATATATATATATATATATATATATTTGAACTCAGAAAAAAAGATCTTTTATTTTAGCGTATAATATACAGGGTGTTCCATTTAAAAAAGTTGAAGTTGCCTATACTTTTTAATTTTTTATTGCGATATTTTTTTACTGATAATTTCAAAAGATAATATGGAAAAAAACCTACAACTTTTATATAAAACATTTTTTCTGTCTTTAAAAATAAAGGCTCCAGAAGCCACGTAAATATAATCAAAGACCCTGTACAAGTGGGGCCCAAATACCTTAGAATTTGGGACGAGGTTCTTTGGAACAGTAATAGTTTGTGTGGCGTAGACATCCATTAAGAAAGGATTTTTTAGGATTCAGTTCGGTTCGGGTGCACTTATAGGGGAAAAAATAAAATCGGGGCGGGACTTAGAATTTCCACGAGATTCTTTAGTGTGTATTATAAAATGAACTTCACGCGGACGAAGTCGCGGGCAAAAGCTAGTGTATCTATATGTATAAAAGGTGGCAAATCGATAAGATTGATTTGATAGATAAAACCTAACCTCAAGACATTTGTTTATTTGTTTATTCATTTGAATCTTCAAACAAGAACTATAAGTTTACAAAATTAAGTAAATACTTACGTCAAAGTGATCTTCACAAAAGTAAAGCTCAGTTGTAGGCAAAAATTCTGATAAATCACGCCGTGTAAGCCTAAGTCACTTATCTCGTATTGTTTTTTCGTATGGCAGGAATACAAATAACTTGTTAGGAGTTTTTATTGACGTGTTAGTACACAGAGGCACCGAACACCACCTATACGATTTCGCATTTATGTTTTAAACACGTAAAATACCTTGTAATTTGGAAGAGCGTTTGTGTTTGTAATTTGTTTACTCTTACGTGACGTCACAATCGACGCCATTACACTTTGGAGCGTTTTGGTGGGAATTTTAAACTGAAAATTTAAAATGCAAATTTTTTTCAATATAAATCTTCATTTTTGGTCCGAAATATGATATTCGTTACAATTAGTATATATTTCCGAATATGATACAACAGTTTTCCAAAATCTGTCATCATGCCTGTTCTACAGATTGTTTTACGTCCGAAAACACCATTTGTATATCGAGTTTTATTCAAATATTATTTTTAAATTAATTTAAGTTTTTTTTTAGAGTATTATGATCATCCGAAAATCATTCCAAATTCCATACATGATAAGTAAATCAACCTGCTCACTTTTAATAAAAATGCTGGTTTTCTGTTGTTAATACTAAATTCAATTCAAGAAATAAAATAATGGCAGCAGAAAAGCAATCTTGTGGGCACCTGTATAAGCTAAACATCGCAAAAAGTAAATAAGCAATGACCTGAAGAAAAAGTATGATCCAAAGATTAGATACTTCTTTTAAAACTAAAATACGTACCTTATAATGATTAGTTAATCCCTGTTCATCTAACTTAAGTAACTGTTCAACAGTCTGCGGATTCTGTACACCTAACCTAAGACAACTTAGCTGTATTTCCGGCGCGACGTATTCGAGCACTTCTTTGGTATTTAAAGTCTTGGGGTGGTTGGAAGCCTTAATGTTGGGGATCGCGTCTTCCAGGACTGCACCTCTTAAGGTTTGGAGTTCGGAGGTTCGAACTACTAATCTAAAAGTTAAAAAATATATGTTTTTACTTATTTATACATAGTCCCAAGATAATGCGTCTCGTCATAAATGTAGTCTAATAATAATTGCCTTCAAATACTTTTTACAATACATACTAGATCCGGTATTCTATCCATGGGTCGTTATATCGACCACGAGCACCACAGCTCGGCTCTTACAATATAAAGGCACAAGAGATAAGGAAGTGGGTTTGGCCACAAGACTGCCGGCAGAGGCAGGGAGGGTCTGTCGACCTCCTTGGGGTTTTAAAAAGTACTTAAAATGAAACATTTCTAAATCCTTAAATTTTACAATATCGCATAGGAATTTAAATGTGTATAATTATTATTTAGAAACTAAAGTGATGGAATTTTTATTTGTGTTTTTTATTCAATTAATTCTAGACTAGTAAATCGACTTAAACTTTTTGACCCCCCTCAATATTTTTTTCTGGCGGATGCGCTGGTGCTACAGCTTAAAGCAAGCAGGAGGATCTGAATGTAAAGGGTATATTAAAATACAGGAAATATTGATATTTAAGCTGGAGCAACACATCATCTGTAATAAGCGTCATAAAATATTTATGTTCAGGGCCGTTTTTTACCTATTGGGGGACCTGGGCACTTTAGAAGAATGATGGGGTCCCTGTTACTACGATAATGGAGGACTATTTTATTAATGCAGGCAAAAAGAAAAGATAAGTGGGTTCGTTTTTGGGTGTAAGTTTATTTTGTATAATTTTATCATAAAAAAAAACATTTATATTCTACTATCATCTGTAATATGGATCATGGGACCCTGGGCACTTGCCCAGAGTGCCCAGTTGGAAAGACGGACCTGTTTAAGTTGCTTAACCTTTTCCCACGATCCATTGTCACGTTAAAATGGAGTGTTAGTATTTAAAAATTAGAATTTGTCGTCAAAAGAAGAGAATATTACAAACTTGATTATAAATATCGGTTTTAAAATACGTAAGTTTCCTTCATTTGTGAAAAACTGTATTTGATAGAATATAATCGTTATTTTGGAGAACTTTGTAGTTATCAGAACTTTAAAGCTTGTAATAAAAAAAAGGATAAAAATGTTGAGCCCAATGCCCCAACTTATTTAAAATATCCCCATCTTATTTAAAATAGAGCGTTTCTTTCAGTTTTTTGTAAAAACCCATAGTTGAAACATAGCTTAAAAGTGGATATTTATGTTTCAGAGATTAGTTCTTGACCAAAGGTTTACTTGCGAAACATAAAAAGGCCCTGGTAAAAGCTCTTTTAAACAAGACCTAGTTTATCAAAATCGGTTAAGCCCAAAAAAAGTTGTTTCATTTTTTTCAAATATACATTCGCTTCTCCCCCCTCCTATATTTGACAGGTTAGAGAAAAACGCTTAAAAGAAAAAAGTTTCCTTATTTTACATAGTTTGTGACAAAACTATCAACAATATTAGTTAATATGGCACATTTTTAAATTATCCGTGTTTCAATTTTGTTCTTAGTTTTACTCCCTCTAGCGGTGGGATTAGAAACTTAAAAATAATTTCCAGCATTTTCTCAAGGCTGGTTTTACTATAAATATTTTTTTCCGAAAGCTATGCGATGAAGGGTTCTCGAGATATCGCCGGAGGACGACCTTATCAGGAACCTGTATACTAACAAACGCAAAAGAAAACGTGCGTTTTTTAATTCTTATAATAGCCCGAAAAGAATTGCATTATGTACTAGATTTTTAACCAGGTATTGCATTTTACAGCACCTTTAAGACAACGCGGTAGTGCTACCCTATGGACGTTATGCAATTAACTATTATCTCTGAACCCCATTACCCCCATCAATAATATCAGCCAGACCCTATGACAAGCGGTGTTTCCTGGTGGCCATCCATCCAGTTATTAACCGTGCCCAATGTCGCTTAATTTCGTGTTAATATTTGATTTTTTAATATTAAAAAAAAAACATTTCATAAAGAGTACCTATTTTGGTATAAAATGTTTTATTAACGTCCCTACATTTAATTCTAACACAATAAAGATGGTACTGGACCACAATCATCGGTATAAGTATAGTCTGTCTCAAAGTATACCGTGTTAGCTCTTGCCTTCATTTATGGATTATACCTGCCGACAGCAATAAAACTGCGGATCGGTAGGTATTAAAGGACACAACATTAGGGCCGGACTTTAATAATATAAAGATTTATAATTTATTGTTTATTTAGGTAAGTATAATCTTTAAATTACATTAAGTAATTAAATATATGCAAAGTTTTAATGAATTTATAACTGCATTATCTATACATAAATACATTTTTAATCTAAATATCTAAATCTAATTCTGTTTCACTATCAGAGTCATTATTGAGATTAATTACAATAGGATTTATGTTTTTTGGAAAGAAATGTAAGATTCCTCAATTTTTATAATGTGCTGTAGTGAATTTTTCCACCTCTCAACTGGTATGTTAGTAATTACATTTTTGATCAAATTTATAACACTGGGACTTAAAGTAGGGGTAACATTTTCTGCTCTGATCTTTGATTTTACTTGGTTCCACAAATGCTTTATGGGGTTAAACATATAGTGACACGGGGGAAGCCGTAAGACAGTATGCCCAGCCTGTTAAGCCTAATTATCACATATATATTGTTTTTTACTTGCATATGAATTTAGGACTTCCAAAAGTTGCGTTTTTATTGTAACTGAATTCAAAAGAAATATAATTTTCTAACAAATATTCCTGGATTTCAGTTTTTGAACTTGATGAAGCTGGTGCTTTGTGTAGCAGACGGCTGTGGTAGCTTGCGTTATCCATGACAACAACACTGTTGTTTGGAATATTTTTTAAAAGATAATTTTGAAACCAGTTTTCAAACAGTTCTGCACTTGTATCCTCATGATAATCCAAACCAGAATCCTTAATATTCTTTGCAGACAACAGCAAGCAGTTTGGGACAAATCCGTCTTCTGTCTATTTTGCGGTATTTAAATCCCATTTTACAAACAACTCTATGCATGGAGGGTGGTACGGCTAATATTTATATTGGTTTCGTCTTCGTCTAGCTTCTTTTTCAGTTTATCCATGGTAGAAATAACTCTGCTTTCATAAAGACAATATATTTTCCTTCTTATTAGGTCCTGATCACTATTGTCTATACGGTGAGATTGAAAATCACTATGTTTTTTTTTTGTTCAATTCTTAACTAATAATTATCGATGATATTGGAGTTTTTGTAAGTAGACAGGTTTCTTTTAAAACTTCTTGTTTAATTAGACCTCTACTGATTAAAGTTTTATACACATTTTTCACAACCTGTTTTGCATCTAATGACAAATGATTTCGACGCGACATAGTTATATTCTCGTAAAACAACTTTTTCGAAACGCACAGTAAAATCGGTTATTCAACACTGCCACTAAAATATTAGCCAAAATATTTGTATGCCTAATGGTTAACACTCAAGAAATACCTGGTCCACCCCTGCCCTTATGAACAAATGGGTTTACCCAATAACAATAGGTAATAAAATCGTTAAAGATTTATTGGGGTATGGTCCGTCAAAAGCCATAACGATATACTTTGAGACAGACTATACCTACCTCAAAATTTTAATCTTCAATCTTAATACCTTGGCATGATTGAAATATAATAAATAAGTATTTCTAATTATATCACTTTCTCATATTATACAATTGCAAAATGAACTATTTCGTAAAGTTGCTTTTGTTTTTATATTATTTCACCTTAATTAACATACGTATGACGTTGAAACTAATCCTTAAAAATCTATCCGCCCACAACATTAGTCACCGACATACACATTCATATTCTAAAAACATTTTAATGCTTGCGTAGATTATGTTATGTCTGCAGAACAATAACAATGGCAGGAAATAAAACTGCTATTTGAATTATTCTTGCTGCCTTGCCAAAAGTTTTACAGACAAATATCCTGAAAATGTATTTTTGTTTATACATACGTATAATACATAATAATAAATCAATTTAGACACAAACTACATCAAACAAAAAAGAGGAAGAAAAAATAAAACGTAAATATAAAAATAGGGTAATCTTTTCTACTCAACAGACCTTAAAATTTACCAAACACCAACGAAAACTTAAGGAGGACGTTGCTGGAAACTAGATAAATTATATTGTGCCAAGCTACCTAAAAAACTTTATATATAAAAGAATAATGTATCCATGAAATGCATTAAGTGAACAGATTGCTTCTGCAGTCATGACAAATTCATTTAAAAACAGGGTTTATTAAAAAAATAATTAATATTAAACCCGCATTATTTTTAATAATTCTTGTTAATAAATACCGCCTATTATCCAGAAATTTATTTTTGTCCAGTAAATGAAGAGACAAAGCTGTAAATAAATCTGTACAGTTTTCCCTTGTGGCGCAATTCTTAGGTCTTTAGGGATGCTTTCATTAACAGGGGGGAAAGGGCTGAAAATGGCCCCGCAAGGCCCGAAAAATGGGTTTCCCGCTAATATCTGCCAAAATATGAGAACTGGAGAATTTTTGTTTAGACAAAAAATGAAGATCGCCTTATAATCTACAAAAATGGTCCTTATAGTGTTTTTCGAGAAATCGATGGTTTTCCAGATAACGGGACCCAATGTCCCCTCATTTCAGCTGCCGCTCTACGGCTAGAATGCTGCTATCTTTATGGATTCACTTACATATGCGTGCGCAGGGTAAAGCTCGTGTGGGTGCCGAGATAATAATAATAATAATAACAATAATAATAATGAAGTGAATAAAACTGGATACGATACATTTCATACATTTGAATCTAAGGATTGTAATTTTTAAATCGAACCTTATCCATATATATAATTTGCTAATGTGGATATATTTATATGTAGGTAGGTATATATATTTATTTGCCTGTCCAAGTGATTCTGAAGTTATGGCTTGAGCTAAAATCATGAAATTTGGCACAGTGGTAGTCTTTAGCAGTGGCTAAAACCTAACTAAGCCCGTTTTTTAAATTTCGCCCCCGGGACAAAAATAGAAGCAAAAAAGTGTTTTTTTACCGTTAGCCGTACGGAAGGCGTCTTACGGAGACAGAGGCTACTTAATATTGTCTCTCGCCCGGCGGAGACAGGCTTTTCATTTAGTCAAATAATAATTTTTATATTTTAAACACAGTCATCTTTTTCAGACTAGTGGGGGTGCCACGGCACCCACTGTGCGCACGCCTATGTTCACTTATAAGCGGCGGACGAATTGTTCCATTACTCGGGCAATAATGTACGTTTTTTAATCATTCAAAGTTTATCAGAATGGGAAGACCCGTACCTATCATTGCATATGAGTTTGACTCCATTCTGATTTTTCTAGAATATTAAAGAAAGCGGAAACAGTTTTTTTCAAAATATTTTGAGAGTAATTTGGGAGTTATTTGAGACTAATTTATTGATATTTTTTAAAAATGATTTGTAATTAACATTTCTTTTTTATAATAAGAATTTAGCAAGTGTTTAATGATTTCAGAAAATGTCCTTCACCATCTTTCTTGCGTTTTAATAAAAAATTGTTTTGACCATCTCCATTTTTTAACCGTTTCCGGCTATCTATCCAGTGTATAATGTTACGGATTTTTTGACGGCCGTTTTTGCAAGAAATATTGGTGTTGCGAAAAAAATGGTAGGGACCATTTTTGTAGATTTCGAGGTAATCTTCATTTTTTGTCAAAACAAAAATTCTCTAATTCGCATATTTTGGCAGATATTCGCGGGAAACTCATTTTTGGGACTTTAGAGGGCAATTTTCAGCGGGTTCCCACGTCGGAATCGTGATAAACTTTTTCTCGCTCGAAAGCATTCGCGACGACCTAAGAATTTCGCCACAAATAAAAACTGTACAGATTTATTTATAGTGATGAGCAAAGCAAGACCAAGACCAAGACCGGGCTGTCTTGGTCTTGAGTCGTGTCTGGTCTTGTCTTCTCAAGCCCAAAAAGGTCTTGGTCTTGGTCTTTGGTCTTCACCAACCGGTCTTGGTCTTGGTCTGGTCTTGTTGCAAGAGTCTTGTTAGTGTTGCTTTTTTTTGGTACTAATAATTTAAACTAACAATCTTTAATAAAATATATATTGTTTTAATACTTTCAAATAAATAAAGATGGAGACTATTTTTTGCTTTTAAAATTTTAAAATATACCAATTTTAACCTTACATGTACATTTAAATTATTTGGGTTAAAAAGGATATTTTAAATGTAGTGGTTTATTTATTTTAGCGCTTCATTTTAGTGATGGAAATATTTAATTTTCTTTGAAGAAGCATATAAAATTACAATACTGAGTACTCTTGAGGGCAGAAAAAAACTTTTAATTTCAACCAGATGTGAAATTGAATGAAAATGATTCTGATATGTAAACATTGGTTTCAATTAAAAAAAAAAGTATTTAGAAAGCTTTTCAGTTCCAATAAACATTCTAATGTTAAATTAGTCAACCATTTGCTCGACAAAGTTTGTACAAATACATTTATAAACATTCTGATATACAAGGTGGCTCGATAGTGCGACAAAGATCGATATATCCGAAACCGTTCATAATGGTAAAAAACTGAATACAAAAAAAATTATAGAAAAAAGGGCGTAAAATGTAAAATTTTTTCATTTCAGAATTTTTCCAAAAATCCACCACCACTTAAGAAAACCCTTATTTTTAGCTTTTACCCTAAAATAGAAAATTATAGCAAAATTCATTTAAAAAATCGCTTCCCTGTATATTATGCTGGAAATTCTTGAAATCATATAGGTAAAATGTCGACGTAGATGGTTTTTATATATCATTTTCGGTTTTAACAAAATGACGTCATCATTATACTTTTGGTATTGTTTTGACTTTTCCGTCTAAACCGGAAGTGAAATTTAAAATCCATTTATATAAAAGTATTCCATAGAAATGACAAATATATTTTTTATTAAACCATCACTTTTACATTTATATCTTAGTTTAAAGGAGCATTTAATGATGCCACTTTACAGTGGCACAAAAATAATTTTTTCCTGGATTTTGGAAATTTTTGATCCAGTTAGTGGCATCACTAGATACCTTATTTAAAAAAAAAAACATTAGGAATAGGTAAGTAATTTTCAGCTTCTACAACTTTTGTACTTTTAGTTTTTCTCTGTTGTAAACGGTTTTGGAGATATCGAGCTTTGTCGGACCATTGAGTCACAATCTTATTATTTTTGAAACATGTTACTGAATCTACTAGTTATCGTTTCTAGATAATTTTATTAAAAAACGAAGTGATCGATTTAATTATTATTTTATTAAAAAAACCTGTTACTCATAAAATAATCGCCTTTTTAGGCAGATCTCGAGATATTTTTTTGTCATGTCTGTATGAAATACCTCTGTATATTGAATAAAAATTAAATATTATAATTTAAAAAAAAAGTGACAAAAGTGCAAGAGTCTTGCAGGTCGGTCTTGGTCTTGCGTAGTCTTGCACCCCTGGTTTTGGTCGGTCTTGGTCTTGCATACCCCGGTCTTGGTCTTGGTCTTAAGGAGAAGGCGGTTTTGGGTCTAGCCTCGTCTTGGTCTTGCTGCAAGACCAAGACCAAGACCGCAAGACCAAGACCGGTCTCGCTCATCACTATTTATTTACAGCTTTGGGTACTTTCAAGTCATCAGTTACTGGACTAGTAGGAAACTTTTTGGTATCGACAGAAACGTCCTGCTGTGTGGAAAGAGAATTTTGAATTTGTCTGTGTTGTTTAAAACATTGACAAGAAGTATTATAAGAGTCAGGGTATGATAGATGAAAAATAAAAAAAAAATTCCAGAATTTTGGATTTTTTCCGATATCTCCGGAAATACTCGGAATTTTAAAAGTTCTTAAGAGGTTAGAGGTAGTCAGGTTTTTCAAAAAATCGTTTTTTTTTTGCTTTTTCCTGAAGTACAATATCTTAAAAATATATTTTAAAATTTTAAAGTGGATCCTACAAATACTTTTTCGAGTTATTCGACGATTAACAAAGGGCTCTCGGGCGCACGAGAACGCTATATAAAATCTACATAAATCGAGTGTAAAACTTTAAACGTATTTTTCTCAAAATTATGTTTTTTGATCCGGTGACCACTGTACCTCGAAAACCGCTCGGTAGATTTCAATGAAATTTATACAGCTTTAGAAAAACATAAGAAACTAGTGCATGATCGAAGGATTTATTATTTTTTTTAACAAGTTCGATTTTTATAAACAATTAACTGTTGTTGTTTTTCCGAAAATCTGGCAGTAAATTTCCTGAGGAAGTCATTTTGTTGATTTAAAAAAAGTGCTTGGATCAGGCACTAGATTATCTATAGTCCAGTAACTGAACACCTGAAAGTACCTAGAGCTGTAAATAAATCTATACAATTTTCATTTCGACGCAATATCGGCCAAAATATTGCGAATTACAGAATTTTTGTTTTAACAAAAAATGAAGATCACCTCGAAGTCTACAAAAATGGTCCTTACCAATTTTTTCGCAACACCAATATTTTTCGCAAAAACGGCCGTCGAAAAATCGATAACATTCCACACTGGATAGATGTTGTTAGTTGTGAGTCCGCGAGTCACTGTTGTGATGAATTTCCCTGATTTTTGACAAATTATTGGACTTTATTAAAAAGAAAAAAGGACATTCTGAAACTAGGCAATCTATGCTTTCAAATGATGTGCATTGAAAAGCATTTCAATAGAAGATGAGTTTTTGATTCGCGTTTATTCTAAACGGCTAAAAAATGCAGATGGGCAAAACAATTTTTTATCAAATTGCAAGAAAGATGGTGAAGGAAATTTTCTGGGATCATTGAACACTTGCACAGGCCTCATTATAAAAAAGAAATGTTAATAACAAACAATTTTTTTAAAAAATATCAATAAATTAATGAGATACTCTCAAAATATTGAGAAAAAAAATTTTGACCGCTTTTTTTAATATTCTAGAAAAATCAGACTGGGCTCAAACTCATATGCAATGATAGGTACGGGTTTTTCAATTCCGATGAACTTAGAATGATTAAAAAATGTACATTATTGCCCGAGTAATGGATGATGTGAATCCATGAAGATAGCGACATTCTAGAGGTAGAATGGCAGCTGGAATGAGGAAACTTTTATGGTCCCGTTATCTCGAAAACCATCGATTTTTCGAAAAAAAAGTATAGGGACCATTTTAGTAGATTACAAGGCGATCCTTATTTTTTGTCTAAACAAAAATTCTCCAATTCGCATATTTTGGCAGATATTAGCGGGAAATACATTTTTCAGGCCTTAAGGGGCCATTTTCAGCCCTTTCCCACCTGTTAATGTTGATAAACTTTTCAAAGCATTCCCAAAGACCTCAAAATTGCGCCACAAGGAAAAAATGTACAAATTTATTTACAGCTTTGTCCCTTCATTTATTGGACTACTATTAAAATAACTCATTTTCCTTGTCCGATAAATTTTGGGCGAATCTTCAATCAAGGATTTGTGATGGTCACCGCAAGGCACTCTTTACGGAACAGGGTCAACAGAAACGGCTATAACTTTTTATTTTTTTTTTCAATTTTTCGTAACATTAAGTCGAAAAATAATGTAATGATGTCATATTATTATTTTTGTAAAATAAATTCATTTCAAACTGTATTTGTTCCTAACTGACCACATACAATGTCTATATTATTTGCTTTTATTATTACTTAGTTGCAATAATTGTATTGACTTAAAACATTGACAAAATATAAAAAATAAACGACCACCTAAATGTTTATTATACATTTGCACAATATTATTGTAGGTGCTAACAGTATTTTTAGACCTCCATTCACGGATATCGCCTCCCACCCGTGTTTATTTTTCGAAATGCAATTTTTGTAGGCTAGTTACATAAACAAACTATTAACATTATCGCCATTTGGTTTGTTATTTTTAGGCGTGTAGAAACATTTATAAAATATTTGGCATCTAGTTAAAGGAACCTAATGTTTTATTTTTGTAAAAATGTAAATGATTTAAGGTTAAAACGCGTCATTACTAATCAATCATAATTGTACCGGGTGTCCAAATAAGAAAGGACGCCGGCTGTATCTCAGAAAATGTTTATGGCACAGCATTGGGGAAAAATAGTTTTAGTAAAAGTGGTCAAGAGAAATAAAGGGCTTTAAAGGTTTCCGTAAAAAACACCCCGAATCTTTAAAACAACGAAACCGATTTTAACAAGCTTAGGCTAGTTCACAAGAGCTATTTTTGGGCTATAAATGTTATATTATTTGAAGTTTTGTTAGTTTCTCATGTCGCAGCTAGTGGGTTTTTTTCGAAATTCCGATAGAAATGGTTATTTTTTTTTTTTTTAAATTAAATGCATTGGTATTTTTTTTCTGAAAAAGTAGCTAAATAATGCCTAAACAAGCTTGCGAACACCGTATCTCGATATCTTGTTCCTTACCTAAAATTTAGGCCAAAAAAAAATTTATACGTCAAAATTTCTGTCAGTGACTCATTTAATACCGACCACCCAACCGACGAATAAAAATCTAACACTAGTAAATGATTTTTAAGTCTACGATATACTTTTCCGCTCAAATAACAGTGAACCGGCCAAAAGATTCATCGCCACGTTGTCATAATTCGCGAGAATAAGTTACCAGCCAGCGATCGCATTTAAAATAGCACGCTAATATCACAGCCCTACTTCACTACAAGCCGTGAACAACCACTTGGCAACGCCGCAACCGGCAAGAGATTCAGATCGGTTTCCCTCGAGCGCGATGAGCGTAATCCGGGTATCGAGGCGCGTATTTTTAAATTCATTTAAGGCTCAATTCAAAGATCGCGTAAATAGTATTGATATTTCCATTAAAATAATTAAATCAGTATAATAATTGAAAAAATAAATATATTTATATAATATTTAAACTCTAAAACAAATTAATTTATGTGCATAGGTCAAGGCATAAGAACATGCTGTTGTAAAAGGAAACAAGTGTAATTTAACATTTAGTTAGTAATTGTACTTAGTTTTAGTTTTGTTTATTTATTTATTAAATGTGTCTAGTTTCCTTTTTTGTTTTTTGACTCAGCCTTTTCCGTTTTTTTCTGTGGCATTTTTTTGTTATTTCTTTTTAACATAATTATTTAAAAGAATGTTTGAAAATATAGAGCACATCATAATGAACATATTTTTGTTCTCGTTACCACAAATACATTGCGAGCATAAATCATTAAAGCCTTCATGTTGTCTAGTGCTTAAATTAGTTAGATCACACAGGATAGCTTTTTGATTTTCCATTTTTAGGAAGTCACTCTCAGTATCAGGGTCATTAATAATTTTCTCAAAAATCGGCACATATGGAACAGAACATCTTTAACAATTTCTAGGAACCTTTAAACCGCCACGTTGTAGACAATCAAAGTATTCGTCGTCAATTAGGTTTCCTTACTTTCAACAAGAAAAGAAACACAGATGTTACAATTATTATATTTTTTACAATTTTGTGGGCAGCATAACAGGCTATATAAATTTGTACCGATTTGTCAATTTCATATTCATTTAGGTATTCAGTTTCAGGTAAAAACAAAATTTTTCAGTGTAATTATTTTGAGGATTGTCCAATCAAGATCATTTTCCTGGATACACTGTCTCCCTGTTTTTTAATCTCAGCTAAAGAAATTACCATCAGCAGCGCTTCTAATATATGTTTGAGTCTAATTTTTTCAGCATTTAAAATATCATCAAAGCTAACATTGTAATTACAACCTCCGAAAAGTCTGTATTTACCAAATCTTTTCTAACTTTTCAGTAGTAAATTTACCGAAAATACAGCAAATCAAATTTGAAATGTAATATCAATTATTTCTAGTAAAACAGAGGTACTATGGCAAAGTGCAGAATAGGTGTCGTTTGTAAGGCGACCATTATTGTTTTCAAGTTTATGCCAAGCTTTCAGCAGGATTTTTTTCGGGAAACAGGGACTGTTTTTGGAAGTAATTGGTAAATTTGGAAAAATACTAGGCACTGCATTTCTTTAGTCTAGTTTTGGGGTACCTTTTCATTGACCCATCTGGCAAGGATAATCATTTTTAATAAGTCACTTTCTACAAAAACTTGCCAAACCCGAATATTTTGAGGGTGACCATGACTGTTAGGAATATTCCAAGCCAATGGGCTTTAAGGTTTTCATCCTTGGAAAGGTGAAAACAGATACAGCTGGCCCTCCTGATCAAAGAAGTTTATAATTGGATTTGCCCCAGGCAGCCGGCACACAACAAGGACTTGCTGTAAATTAATTAAATTGAGAAAATACCGAGTTACCAGGAAAATAATAATAATAACAGTAACTAAATAGTATCTAATAAGCGGCACCAAGACCTATGCAACGCAAAAAAAAAACAAAACGAACGACAAAATTCCAAAATGTATACCTACGTACTTACGGTAATTTCAATGCTAATATTTGTTACGTTTTTAAAAATAACTAAAAATTTCAAAATTAAAGCCAAACACGAATCATTAAAATACACTTTCAATTTAATTTTTTTTAAAAAGCACCACCACAAATGTCAAGTTCATTTGCCGCCATTTCTTTAATCTTTATAACACCGTCACTTTCCACCCGCAGTATTCTTGTTTTTACGCAATGTCTGCGGAAAAAACTCCCCGGTCACTCACAAATTTCACACAGTAAGACCTTTACAGGTTTAGTCTTTATCTTAACAATATTTTCTTTCAAAAGTTGATTTATTCACAATAACACAACAGAGAAACAGGTCATTCAACGTAAATCATATGACTAAACAGCTGAGCAAACGTGTGTCGCTGGATCTGAAGGCATAGTTGCCAGATTTCCTTGTTCACGGCTTGTTAAAGTGAAGTAGGGCTGTGCCAATATGTATTGAAATCATTGTTATCGAGAAGACAATAAATGTGGCAACACACATCCCTTAAGCTAAGTTTCCACCGGAGGAACAAATAGCAACATTAAGCAACATTTTTGTTGCCTTGTGTTTCTTCTTGCTTGTGAATTTAGGAACTTGAAGGCAACAAATGTAAACTTTTTGTTTCCACTGACAGAACTTTTAATGTTTCTGGTAACTGAGAGAGAGCAACTTTTTTAGTTAGTGTTTCCACCGCGGTTGATAAACATGGATCAAGATGATGAAAAAGCGGCAGCAGCGGCGGCCCTATAGTCTTGTCGGCAAAAAGAAAAAGAAAGCACAAATATTGGGTAAACAAGTCTCCATGATAGAAGTGAAAATGGTGGCATGCACCTACTCAATGCATTAAAAAAGTTGCAGTATCTGTTTCCACTCAGAAAACAATATGTTTCTGTTCCCTGTTGTTGCCGAATTTCTTTTGAAGTTTACCGCTAAAATTGGAAACCAGCAACAATCGTAAACATGCAACAGTTGTTGCCGAAACAAGAAGGAACACTTAGAAACTTTGAGGAACTTTGGGAAACCTTTTTCAGCAACAAGCAACAGAAACACAAAAGTTCCTTCATGTTCCTCCGGTGGAAATGTAGCTTTAGTTTACAACTTGAATAGACTCGAAAATAAACGTATCGACAGGGTTTTCGTGCTTTTTGATTATTTTATTTAATTATTATTGATTATGGACAGATTTTGTAAGTTTAAATTTTAATTGCTATACAGGATATTTTTTAAATATTGTAAATTTCTAATTTTCATAGTATATAGATATTGTTTTGTATATAATTGTATATAAAGATGTAGTGTTGTTAAGTGCTTTTAATTCAGTAAACTATGAATATTAACCAACCTTCAACTAGTAATTCGCCTACAAAAAAAACTCAGTTAACGTTAAAAGTACGAATAATGGTTTAAAAATGTTTACCATGGGATTCGGGAACGAAATCCTGAACTGTCTACTTTTGATGCTGCAGAGATATGTGTAACTTTAACAAAAGTTTTTTCGCGTACGGTATTAAGAGTTTTAAAAGGCAAATAAATAATATTAGTAATTATTCGGAAAACTGGGAAATGCGATGATTTCGCTATTTTTTACACACTCCCTACTTTCCGATTGTTAAACATGAATCAGAAGTTGTTTTTTTGGAATTCAACTCGAAATTCTAAAAATGTTGACCTGTTGCCAAGTTGTAATAGTTTTCTTTATAACATTATTATAAGGTATGCGGATCTTGCTTCGCTCGGCCCGCAATGTTTGATCAAAAATATCCACCCAAAAAAGTTATTGGATTCTACAATCTGATGATTTCAGGGCTTTCGTGTTCCTTATATAGTGGATATTTTTGATAAAGCAATACGTGCAAATATCGTATTTAATATTGAATTTGCAAGATCGGTGGTGAATTGACAAGTCGGTGTAACTTGGATGGTCTATCGTTCGGTTTTTACGTCTTTTTTAATTTATGTTAAGAATGAATTTTATTATTTTTTTTATGTAGCAAAATAAAATCGAAGAAGGTAAAATGAAAGTAAAAAAAGTTATTCTTATTTGGAAAAACTATGAGAAATCGCCAAAAAAACTCAAATTTGTGTTTTATGACCTCAAAATAGAAGGTGTGAAAAATTTTGGCAAAAAAATTTACAATTTTTATTAATCCGAATAATAACCAAAATAATATAGGCTTGTTACCAATTTAAAGAGTTAATGAAAATGTGATAAAATAACTTTTGTTTGTAAAAAATATTTTCATGATTTGACGAAATTTTATCATTTATTTTCTGAAATGCACACGCCATTGGAATTGATTTCCCTGACGCCGCACAACCCGGGGCACTCTAAAGGTGCGTTTAGACCTGAGCACGCACGCACTGATCCACCGCGAATGCTCAAGTGTAAACGGTTATGCGCGCACGCTCCCGCTGTGTGTTTCTATGCGCGAATAGCCTCGGCGCGATCCGCCGGCTGTCGGTCTCGATGCGATGCTCAAAAGAATTAATTGGTTCACAAACGTCCAGTTTGAACAGGGTTGGGACTGTTGGGAGTATCTACGAACGCACGTACTTCAACGGGCGAATTAGTTTAATTTGAAAATGGAGTGAAGTAACACCAGACTTTTGCTTCTATTGCAAGAATTCGAAAACCTTTTTATATTATGGGATGTAAGGAACCAAAAATATTACTCTAAAACAAAAAAACAAGATGCTTGGCAAGCACTTGTGAATAATTTAAATATTGCAAATTTAGATTGTGCAGAAGCACAAAAAAAGATAAAAGGTCTCATGGGTTCGTTTCGCCGTGAAAAAAGTAAAATTAGGGCCAGCATTGAAACTGGAAAAGGTATGTACATGCATATGTATATCGGGTGTTGCTATGCCGGGCGGTAAAAAAGAAGATCACCTGTAAATTTTCAAGTAGTAAAATATTGGCTCTCTAATTATTTTAGACAAAGTGTTTTTAAGATATTTTGAGGAGCAAAAAGAGTTGTACCCAATGTGCAAGCTTGGGCTCTTTTCAGCCTACAGTTTACGAATTATTTTGCTAAAATGTGTTTCCATTTTAAAGTAACTTATCATGCACCCTGCAGATGTAACTTAATAATATAAAACCAGACACATTCAACAGTGACACTCAAATCATAAATTCACTGAATGTACTGCCAAAAAGGGAACAGTTTTTGCTCGTTTTTATTATGTGCAAAATTCTGCGGGGTTCATAAAGACGTAAAAATTATTTTTTTTTCTCGTTTACGGCTTCTTTCTTTATTATCAAATTATACATTAAAATAAATGCCCCTCCTTTCTCGTCTTCCATTATAAACGCACTCCTGCGAACAACTAGATCAGCTTGTGCGTCAAAATATACATAAACCTATTTAAACGCTTTTCTCAAACGCAAACGAATGCGTGCATGGATGCTCACTGCGTACGTGCTCAGGTCTAAACCCACCTTAAAGGCGAGCGATGCGTCATTGACAGAAATTTTGGACTTGAGGTATACAAGAAATTTTATGGGACATTACTCGTAATTATGTATTTTTACGGAACCTTTAATTTAGGTTATACAATCCTTTCATCAAATCAATATTTCCCGATTACAATAAAAATCAATTCCAGGGAAAAACCCTTTAAAAAAATCCTGAAAATTCTATTTTTAAATTATAATAGAAAAGTATTGCATTTAGGAGAAAGATATATAACCTAAATTAAAGATTTCGTAAAACAAAATTTTATGTCATAGAAAATTTCTTGTAGCTTTATATTTTTTGAGATATTGACGTATAAAATTTTCTTGGGCCCCAAAATTTTTTGGAAAGGAACAAGATAGAGATTTTGGTTTGCAAGTTTGTTTAGGCATTATTTAGCTACTTTTTTAAAAATCATACCAATGCATTTATTTTTTTTGAGAAAAATACCATTTCTGTCGGAATGTTAAAAAAAGCCCTCTAGCGGCGACATGTAAAACTAACAAAACTTTAAATATTATTAAATTTATATTCCAAGAATAGCTCTTTTTAACTATCTTAAGCTTTTTAAAATCGCTGTGCCCTAAACATTTTCTGAGATACAGCCGGCGTCCTTTTTTATTTGGACACCAGGCACATTCTCAACGTTTAAGACACGCTTTACGTACTAGGCTACGCAAAATAGACCGACAAAATCCCATTTTGAGATCTTTTAATGACTAATCTATAAAGATTTTTTTTTAAATATGAATGGAACTTAATTAATTCCTTACCTATATTGGTACTGCGTCAAAGTGGTTGTAAGTTGGTTCTCAGGATGAATGACTTTTTCTCGCCTTATTGAAATCGCCACGGGCCCAAGCTGCTCGTCCATTCCGAACCAGTTTTGATGTTCTGCAAAGGAAGCGATGACGGTTTAAAAATAATAAGTGCTTTGATAAACAGGAAGTTCGTAATTTTAATTTAAACACAT
Organism: Listronotus oregonensis; assembly: GCA_019359885.1. Lineage (NCBI taxonomy): Eukaryota > Metazoa > Arthropoda > Insecta > Coleoptera > Curculionidae > Listronotus > Listronotus oregonensis. The sequence goes on from JAHBCN010001485.1 coordinate 57,431, forward strand.
TAGGTGCTTAAACAAAAAAAAAATGTTTCACATCTTTATTGACAAAGCTAATATCGACCAAGCCAATAAGAGATACGACTGAAGCATTTTTTTTATATTACTATGAACTATAGTCAATTCAAAGCCGCACTGCTGCCTTAGCTTAGCTGGTTTAAATTGTATTTTTTTAACCTTTTTTTAATTATTACTTAAAAACTATTGATTCTAGGAAAAAAGGTATATTATTAAAATTAATGGTCGAATAAAACCACGTCAGATTTTTTTTTTTATATCAAATTATTGTAGCGTAAAATAAAATATGGGTTTTAGTAAGCCCTATAAAAAAGGTTATATACACCTTTTTAATAAAATACGTAATAAAGGAGATATAAGCAAAAAAGTGATTTTGACCATTAAAAATTTCGCTAATAACAATATTTTTTTGATACAAGTAAGTATACCAGCTCCGATCCATTTAAAAATTAATGATCTATTTATTGAATAAAACAAACTACTACACATATGCGTCGAGGCAATGGGGGATAACCTGGTGGCACGGATATTTTATTTTATTTTTTTGATCCAATAACTGTAACAATGTCGATCTACTTAAACCTTTAACTAAAATTAAATTTAAAGTTTATTTAATTAAAAAAATAATAAGTGCCTCTTCTATCTGGTTGCTATATACATGACAGGACGCGTAACTTTTTTGATCTCCTATGCTACTCTGTGTATAGCTCATAGTCATTTTTTTTTATTATTAATTTAAATATTAATATCTATAATTTATAAAGACAGAATGATCCTGAGAAAATTTTAATCATAATTTTAACTCCAAAAACATTTTTTTTTTTTTATAGTTTATTTAGCATTAAACTTTTAAAACATTTCTCTTATTAAGCTATCTACCCATTTACTGACTACTTAAAAATATAATCAAATTAAAGTTTAAACAGTAATTCAACTGAAAAAAAATAAATATACTTAACAAAAATTTTCTTTCATGTTAAAAATATGATTAAAATTTACTCAAGATCATTCTGAATGAGTAACTGTCTTTATAAATTAATGATATTATCATTTAAATCGATAATTAAAATATTTAAACGATGATCTATACACATTGTAGCATAGAAGATCGAGTATTATTGTTAAGCGTCCTGTTAGGTATATAACACCAGATAGAGGAGACACTTATTTTTTTTTTTTTTTATTAAATAAATTTTAGTTAAAGTGTCTAGTAGATCGAAAGGGGCCCCAAAATTAAATTGGCCCAAAAAAATTAAATAAACCCCGTACCGATTGTCCCTTGCCTCAGCACATGTTTTTTAAATTGTGTTCCATTAAATAAATCGAATTTTTTAAAATTAATTTTAGATGGATCAAAAACTAATATATACAAAATTTTTTTTTAACGGGTTTTAATACAAAACCCCTTTTTTCCCATATATCTTTTTGATACTATTTTTTTAAAAAAGGTATAAGTGATTCAAAAGGAAATGTCATCTTCAGGTCCCTTATCAGGGTCCAAAAATAAATATAAAGATCTTAAAAATATGGGTCCCAAGGCCTTGGTTCTAAAATACAGGGTGTTAAAGTTTTTATTTATTATTTCTATTTTTTAAATAAAATCTATGATAATGTAAATGTTGGAGTAAAGGGGGTTATCCGGGGTTTTTGGTATGACGCTTTTCAAAACCTAATCATAGTACGGCTCTTACTTTGGAGAGCCACCTACCCCACTTTTTTGAACAATTACAACTTTTTGATACGGCTCTGTATTACATTTTTAAGTAAATTAAATAATTATTTTGTCATTTTTACGTCAAAAAGGTATATCTGGTAAAAGTTAATATGAGCAACCGTTTTCGAGATATTTGGATTTAAAAAAATTACGAGGAATCTGATTTTGGTATAGCAAACTTAAAATAGAAAATAAAACAAAATGTACAATTGAACAATATGTATTTTATTTTTCAATAAAATTATTGTTATTAAATTATGTTCAGCAAAACATAAGCTAGGTTTTATAAATTTATTTAAAAAATAGGAAAATTAAATAAAAACTTTAACGCCCTGTATTTCGGAAACGAAGCCTTGCGGACCCATATTTTTATAGAATTTTATGTTAATTTTTCTACCCTAACTACGTACCTGAATTACTGACATTTCCTTATAAATCACCCTGTATATAACCTCGTTTATAGAGCCTACTAAAAGCCATATTTTCTGTTAATTACATTTTTTTGTAACTCTTTTAGTTTTTGAGATATTTGCCTTTTTATTTTAAATTAAAATCGTTAATATCTCAGAAACTAAAAGGGCTACAAAAAACTAAAAACTAACGTAGTTTTATAAGGCCATCTATTTTGATTATATACCTTTTTCCCTAAAATTAATAGTTTTCGAGTTATATAAAAAAAGGGATTTTTTACAATTTTTTTTTAAGGTAAAAAAAAAATGCAATTAGAACCCACTGAGCTGAGGCAGCAATGCCTCTTTGAATTGGCTATAGTTTATATACAGGGTGTCCGGAAATGACGATGAAAAATTTTAAGGTACGATTCTACATGAAAAGATATGAAAAAAAGTTAATATTAACATAGGTCCGGAAATGCTTTAAAAAAAAGGGGGTACAGGCCCTGAAAATGGTTCCCTGAAAGTGGTTTTTTTTTTAATCTATTAGGATCCCACTAATAATACGGGAATTAACTTCTACGTATAAGTTAAGTGATTGAAGGTCTTTTGAAAAAATGGGTATTCAGATTTCAACCAGTGGCGTGCACAAAGGGGGGGTTTTTATTTAAAAATCTTTTTTTTTCCGGTGTTTTTGCTTACTTTTTAAATAAATAAGGTTTCTTTAAACATTTTGTAAAGGTTTCCTTGGTATAAAATCGTAGAGTCGACGGTTTTCGAGATAAACGGACTTTAATGCTCAGGTTTTTTAAATAATTTTAGTAATAAAAAAACCAACAAATCAATAACCAAATAATATTACAACCTGTCCCTAAATTTTGAATCCTTTTTATTTTTATACATTGTATAATGAAAATGTTAAAAAATTTAAAAAAAAGTATTCAAGCTGTGATGTAAAAATACGTATCAAATTTTGTTGAATCAAATTTAAAAAGGATCCGTATATTCCGGGGAAACAGTCCGTAAATTCGAATACCAAATTTGGTATCGAAACGGGGGCGGATGATTCTTCCTTTTCCGTTTTATCGGCCCCGGGCCCCGGGCTCGATATGCGATCCCCCGGGTCCCGTAATCGTTACGAGCTGTTTAAAGATTTTCCATTTGTCCTGGATGGCCTTTTAAAATTAAGCACTTTTTGGGGATACAAAAAACTTATTTTTTTAAAAAAAATACTTATTTTTAATCCCCAAAAATAAGCGCTAATAATTAAAAGCTCCCACGGAAACGTAAATGTTGCCGAAATTTCTTTCATATGAATAAAAAAAAAAAAAAAGAATTAACTTTATCCGCGTTACTTTTAATAAGACTTGAACTGGGAAAACAGTATTGTTTACCTTTCGAGTTTAACGTAACCCATTTTAAAAATTCAAAAACTTATAAATTAAAAATGTAGGTAAGGAAAAAAAAAGGTTTTCCTCAGAAAGTTATATTTTTTAAAAAATTATTTCAAAAGCTGTTGTTTTTATTCTTTGTTCCTATGTTGAAACGAATATTTGTTTCTATGTTCCCTATAACTATTAATAAAATAAAATTAAGTATACTGTTATATATTTTTAACCGTAACCTATTTTTCTAAAGCGTTTAGTTTATTTTTTTATATTTTTTTAACGAACAAACATTTTTGATAAAAGGGATAAACGAAAAAGAAATTTTTGTTTTAAAAAAAAAAGAATTTGAAGCAGCTGCGCAACCCTGTTGATTACTTTTCTGTCTTTTAAATTGATCCTTTCCTCTATTCCCCGCCGCACCGCACGTCCGGCATCAGCTGTGCGCGGCTCCGCGCTCTATATTTACGTTGCCTATGTTATATGGACTTCTTATGGATCTATTCATATTGAATCCAGATACGTATAATCCGAATATAAAAAGGATCCCGGAAAAATTACATCACTAATTCACATCTTTTTTTTTATTACATAGCCTGTTTACTGTATTTACCCTTTTTACAGTCGTGCTTTTAAATCGGGTTATCAAACTCGACTATTGACTTTATAAAGGAACCACGTACATTTAAAGAAACATAATTTTTTTTAAAGATACCAAAATACACTCGCGAAAAAATATGACCCTAAATAACTAACCCCCCTTCCCACCCCCTGTTTCAATATGGTCACCTGTGGGTTGCCAGGCGTCCCGATTAGCGGGACTGTCCCGTTTTGGTGGGTTAAGTCCGCGTCCCGCTTAGCGAGGCTAAAGTCCCGATTTTCACAGTTAGGTAGAAATTCTTATTTTCCCATTAACCTAAAATTCTAAAATTTGACCTTTAAAACATTTTGTACGCACCTTGGCTTTGCAAATAAGTTTTGAACATACTCCTATAGCGAGTTCCATGATTTTTTTTATCTTTATGACAGCTCACGAAAGGATTATTATATAGGTTTATATCTACATATTATACATAATATAAAAACCAAATTCCAAAGTACCGTAGTGCAGGTTTCCTTTTTTTCACCCATTTCTTCGGTTGTCCCGTCAACGTTGTCAAGCACGGGAAACATGCAAATGTTGCATTTCAAAACACCTTTTAGACAACGCGGTAGTGCCACCACGGACGTTATGTTAAATAACTACTACCTAACAATGTCTCCGGCCCGGGAATCGATCCAGATCGCTGAATTGGCGAGCCAAAACTCTACCACTACGCTACCGGAGAGACAAAAAAATCAAAAAAAGATATTAAAAATTATCAAAATGAAAACTTAGAGAGGAACTTATGATTAAGTATAATTATGCCCTTTTTTTGAGTAAATTTTGCTAAATTTTTAAAAAAAGGAAGGAAAATCCATTTAGAAAAGTAAAATCAAAGCAAAAATATGTTTAAAAATTTTATTTTTAAAATTTCTTTGTTTCCTTTTAAGTTCCTTAGAGTGGAATTTTATGTTTTCTGTTTAAAGCATTTTTAGAGATGTAATATTTTCGTTTTATGGTTTTGGTTCCTTTGGAGTTAATTTTTTTCCTTTTTAGTACTTAAAGTACCTTTTTTTTGATTTTAAAAATAAATTTACAGATGTTATATAAAAAACTAGATTATAACTATTCTTTTTAATTTTAAAGAAAAAATTCTTTTTAAAATTAATAACCCTCATCTAAGTTAAACCTAAAGGGGAAATATATAAAATTTTTAGCTATGACGTTTTTTTTTTTAGTATTTATAAAAAAATATACCTAACTACCTTTCTCTTTTAAATAAAGATCTAAGAAAACATTCCATTTTTTTATCTATATATATATATATATATATATATATATATATATATATATATATATATATATATATATATATATATATATAACATATATAATTATTATATATATTATTATATATATATATATATATAATATATATATATATATATATATATATGTATGTATATATATATATATATATATATATATATATATATATATATATATATATATATATATATATATATATATATATATATATATATATATATATATAACTAAGGGGGTCCCCAAAATCCCCTGGGGATCTCAAAAATAAAGCATACATTTTTTTGTATTACTTTAGGAGGTTTGAAAATGTTTTTTAATGGCAGAGAAAGCCGATTTAAAAAAAAAAATATGCAAACCCCAGGCCCTTTATATTTTCAAAAAATACCTTCAATTAATCTAACTTATACGGGAAAAAGTTAATTGCTGTATTGTAAGTAGATCTAATAATTAACTAAAACACTTTTTGCCCATCTTCGGGTCTGTGCCATCTGGAAGCATTTCGGACCTATGTTAATGTAAACTTTTTTATATCTTTTTTGTAGATCGACCTTTAAAAATTTTTTAAACGTATTTTCGACACCCTGTATAATAAAAAATGTTTCAAGCGTATCTCTTATTGGCTTGTTTTTTTGCGGTGCCCCCCCGGACTATTTTGTATAGGGAATCGTTTGAACTACTAAGAATAATATTTTTTTACTTTACTATTTACCAGACTTTAATTTTTATTAAATTATACTAAAAAATTACTCTCTATAATTTTAATATGCATAATAATAAATGCAAAAATATTTTAATTTGAGTATGTGCCTCAAAACCATTTCACGCCAAGCCAAAATGCTATTTTCAGACAACACGGGAAGTAGGTGTAATCGTCATCTCAAGTTCAAAGTATTTTAAGTTATACCGAGAGACTTAAAGGTGTCATCAAAACAGCGAAGGCGTTCGCGAGTGACTTTCATTTTACGAAAATAACTCGAACGGTCTCTCGCCCTGCTGGTATCAATGTCAATGTCTCTGTTACATGGTCTTGCTGTTACAGCATCTCTTTGGTTTTATTATGTATTTATGTTGTTGAAGTTGCTTTTACTGATATATTAATGTTTATCAGTGTCGTAGACCGTAGTACCGCCTAAATAGGAATTTAGTAATAATAATAATAATCATTTGTATACTTAAAAGATTGGAAATGGTGTTTTCTTGTTTCGTACCCTTCGGAAATTGACCTTAAATATTCTAGTTTCGTAAACCGACCATTCTGACGACCCAAATAACCAGTCAAGGAAATTAGTCTATTCGGGAAGTGTTTCCTGCTAAAAATAGTTAGAAGGCTGAAATATGACTTTAGCTAAAATCGACGGAATAAATCGGAAAAAAGGGCATTTTGAGGATTTTTCCGCCAAAAAAAGTTAAAATTACAATAACAAAAAAACGAAAAAAAAAAAAGTCTTTTTCGTTTTTGGGATGAAAACCCTCAAAACCGTAAGGGATGGCGATAAAAAAAAGATCCTCCTCCCAAAACTCCCAGGTTCTATCTTCCCCAATTTAATTTAATTTTAAGCAAAAATGGGCTTCGTGCGACTTTTTTGGTTGCGATTCAAGTCAACAGAAAAATAACACTAAATATATTTTATAGGGTATTAAATATTAATTGAAAAATTTTAAAAAATTATGGTTTATTTAAAACACTTCAAAGAATTTATTTCCGTTGAAAATTTTACCTAAAGTTAGTTTTTTAACAGGTTAGACAGTTGTTTATTAACAAAATTGTGAACTTTCGTACTTTTATCTTGGGACAGTCCACGAACATCCTAAGTACTAACGTCCGTGGGTGTCTTCAGGGGTGGGGGGAGTTTTTTCCCAAGGGACTTTTTTTTGGAGATTGGGAGAAGGAAACTGCGGGCAGCAGGTTCTTTAGTCTTGACACTTTGGGAATGAAGGAAGGAAGAAAGCGCAAAGTTCGGCCTCTCAAACCCTAAACTACCGAAAAAAACATTTTTATCAAATAGAGTATTTAGATATTCTTTATATTTATTTAAATTGAGATTACCGATTCTTATTTGAAAAACCTTAAAACAAGTATTTCAAAATGATTAATAAAATTATTTCATATCCTCAGAATATTTTTTCACTTTAAAATACAGTCTAAAGCTAATTTTTCAGTTTGGTTGATTTCCCTTTGTTCTTCGGTTTAAAATAACATATTTACTGAATTTTAAAAAGTTATTTTTAAAAAAAAAACGGTCATTACAATTAAATGACATATCATTAAAAAACGCGTCCCCGTATGTTCAATTTGAAACATTTGGATTGCTCAATTTGAGAATATATTTGCAATATAATCTAAATATAAAATTTTGAAATTCGAAATTTTCATTTCTAAAAGTCCTACGATGTACCCCCTGCCAAACTGGCGGTGCGGTTTGCCGTCATTCTGGATTATAGATCAAGGTGTAAGGTATAGCGAAATTTAATCGGTGTTTTAATCTCCCTTCCAGTGTTTTTTTTTTGGCTGTTAAATAATGGGAGTTGAGACCCCTTTACAACAGTGAGGATGTGATAGTGTTATCCAAGTCTAGGTAAGTTTTTGTACACCATTGTTTTATAAACTGTTGTCCAAAAAAAAACCCAAGGGGCGATGAAACTCAATTGTCCAAAAAAAGGCATTTTATTTAAATAAACTTACCTATAGGAACATACGCTTTTGTTTCGTAACTAAACATGTTTATATAAAATGTCAGATATTAACTGATTAAAAACACTACTAAGTACATTGTATAAACCATTATATTGTCAGGCTACAGAATATGAGTACAGAGTGTGATAACATTCATTTACCTAACAAACAAATATACATATACCTACCACATGTCTAATAAATTGTATATTTTTTGGCAAATTTTTTAAAAAAAAAATTTCTTTTTAACTATTCAAAAAAAACTTAAATGGAATTGAAAGGCATTGGCGCGCTTCATTTTTAAGGTAGGAATATGGGTAAAAAGAATGACTAAAAACTATTCTAAAAACAAACTTTTAGTTAGTATATTATTTTAAAACTTTGACTCCCCGTGGGCCCATAGGTAAACCCCCAAAATGCACCTGTTTGAAAAATTCTTACAAATAAAATTTATAATAATAATACATAATTATGTATTTTTTGCTTTCTATATATTGTATAAGCCTGAGTATCTTTACCTTTTTAGTTAAATGTTTAGGAGTACCTAGGAAAAACGTAGTATATGATTTGAGAAACAGTTTTGAATTAATTATATTTAAAACCTTTGTACTTGTAGTTTGTCCCCCCTGTACGTATGTATAGGGTTAAACTTTTTTAAATTAAATTTTAACATGCTTTTTATTTATATTTTTTTTTTATTTATCTGAAATGTTGGTATAAAAACCCCATGTACCCACCTATTTATTTATTAAAGAAAAATGTATTCCTTAATATTTTAATTTTAGCATTTCAAAATTTTATTTTATTTTTAGAAAATGTTAAGGAAGACCAGTTGCCAAGTTTTAAAGGTTTTAAAAAAATTTAACCCCTTTGGGTTTGGGCCTCGGAAGGCTGCCCAAAGGAAAAAAAGCTGAACTGATTTTTATTTCGTTACAAGTTGAGAACAAGACTGTTTTTTTTTCCCAAGAAAGTAGAACTTGAAGTTAATTCTTCTATAATGAAAATTATATTTTGTTATTTAACAGATTTTTAAAAAGCTTTTCAACAAGATATTTTTTAATAAACGTTGTTTTTACCTGTTGTTTTAAGTTGTCAAGCAAAACCCTTTTATAATTTTAATGGACTTTTTATCACAGCAAAAAAATTTTAAAAAAATTTTTATACCTATATTAATGTTAGCTAAACTAAAAAGGTTTTATCATTTTTAAAAAAGTAACCATATTTTCGTATTTCAATTTTAATGAAAGTAACGTTGTTTAATGTTGAGGTCATATACAACATTATTTTACTAAAAACTGAATAGGGAAAAAAAATCCGATCTTAAAAGAATTTTCAGTTATTGGTGCAGCAGCTTCTCTTTAAATGTATTATACAGGGTGTAACAAATTCAGTGTATGCATGGGGATTTTAAAAAACCGTAAGAATCGGGTTGGTTAAATTAAGGTAAAGTTGCGCATTTACTTGCCCTACAAAATGCCGTTTAAAATGTGTAATTTTTCCAAATAGTTACAGAGATATACAAAAAATAAAATTTTCAAAATTGATCTTTTTTCTTATATTATTAACCGATTTAAAATTAATAACACATTTACATAGCCACTTTATTTTCGCTAAATATTAGTGTTTTTGGATTTGTCATTCAACGTTTAATTTTATGACGACCATCATTAACTTTATTTTTTTTTGTGGACGCCATATTGGATTTTTTAGTTTGAGTTTCTTATTGAATGACCTATTCAACGAAGTATCACACTTGCATATCAGATTGTGGTTCGGTACTTAGCTCAAAAGTAATGAGAGTGAAAGAGATCCTATGGCGTACACAAGAAAAAAATAAAGTTGATGATGGTCGTCAGAAAACGAAACGTTGAATGGCAATCCAAAAACACTAATATTTAGCGGAAATAAAGTGGCTATGTGAATGTGTTATTAATTTTAAAATCGGTTAATAAATAGTGTTAGAAAAAATAAAATACATTTTCAAAATTTTGGTTTTCCCGTATATCTTTGAAACTATTCGAAAATCTGACACATTTTAAACGGCATTTTATTGGGCAAGTAAATGCACAACTCTGCTAATTTAACCGACTTCGTATTCCATGGTTTCCAAAATCCCAATGGATACACTCGAATTTGTTACACCCTGTACATATTTCAGTTCTAAAAATGTCAGCATATTAAACCGAAAATGTTAAAATTATTAAATTAAATAGTTAATATTTTCATTTTAATATTACAATATCACTAAATAAAACAAAACCTACTTATACCAAAGATTTGCTATAATAAAACCAAAATTTAAATATTTAATTTGAGTATATCATATTCTTAGAAATACAATTGTAGGCTCAGATTTAAAGTACGATATTTTATTTTAAACATACTAACATTTCCGAATTAACTTTTCAGATTCGGTAGAATCTTCAATATAACAAAATCATATATTTATTTCTAAAGAAACTTTTGACTTATGCTGAGCTACTGATATCTTCATTCTAAATCTTTATAGTAACAATTTGATTCAATTGCATGCATAAAAATAAATCTTTCATATGTTACAAATAACGATGTGTATATTTAATTTAAATAAATTTAAATGAAGATTTTAAATTCTCAAATTAAAACGATATAGTCTTGGGGATATACAAAGCTAAGATAACCTTAAACTAATATTATTATGCTTAAATTTAGTATATTCTTTTTTCCGTGTGTAATAGAATGCACAGAAGTTGCACTACGTGTTGCTCTGTTGGGAGCTGCCAGAGAAGGAATTATACTGGCCAACTCCTCTGAGCAGAAGCCGTGAAAATATCTATAGAAGAGCGACAGATCCCCTACAGCTCGACGGTGGGCAAGAGGAAGCCTTTCTGTGAGTGTTGGATCATTAATAGACGAACGGCTCTTCTTTGAATGGAGTCAGAATGCTAAGTGTTGTAGGAGACGCCATTCCCCAGACATGAGAACAATATTCTAAAAGAGGGTCTGATTTGGGATACATACAGAGTGTCACAGATTGGTAGAAAGAAATATTTTCTGGCTCGGAAGAGAAATCCAATCTTTTGAAGCCGCCGAAGCTATGGATGAAATGTGTTTGTGCCAGTTGAGGTTATTCTTAAAAGTATTGCCGACAAGATTAAACGACTCTTTGTTCTGCAAAACTTGGCCGCTCATATGTAATGGATGAGCATTTGCAGACTTTTTTCGCGACAGCGAACATGACTGTGTTTTCGAGGCATTAAACTGAACAAGATTTTTGGCGCCCAATCTAAGATAAGTTTGAGGTCTTGTGAAAGAGATATCTGCATTGACCTGCGCTTGTTTTCGAAATCCGGATTACACGGTGGCTTAAGAAATTGAATACTAGAGTGGAGGGTACTATCGTCAGCAAAACTATGAATGGGATTGATTGTGGAAGAGAGCAGATCGTTAATGTGTAGAAGAAACAGCGTGGGTGCCAGCACTGAGCCCTGGGGCACCCCAGCATTAATTTGGTAGAAGCTGGAGGAATGACCATCTACACTGACTGATATACGTCGATTAGAAAAAAACTGGAAAGCCAAGAGCAAAGCTTAGGTGGAAGACCGTAGAAGGAAGTTTGTTAAAAAGCCCATCATGCCAGACCAGTTGAAAGCTTTGGATATGTCAAGTGCAACGATCTGGATTCACCAAGAACTCAAGGGACTTGTTCCAGTTGTGTAGACAAAGAAAATCAGCTGTGGGTCTACTGTGACGGAATCCTTTATTGTCTATCATGTAAGATCTTATGTTTTCCAGATACTTTAAGATTTGGGGAATTAATGAATTTTCAATACTTTGCAAACAACTGAAAGAAGAGATATAGGTCTATAATTAGAAGGAGACTTTTGGACCCTCTTTTGGGGAAAAGGTTGCAACGTGCAGCTTCCAACTCTCCGGGAAAATGCCCGTGTCGTAAGAGATTCGAAAGAGGCGAGTTAAGATGGGTGCAAGTCGGGAGCACATTTTTTAAGACGATTGCTGGTATGCCATCCAGCCCAGACGATTTTTTAGTATTAAGAGAAGAAAGAATACGCTTGATCTGTTTGACTTTAAAAATTATATCGGACATTTTATGAGAAACAGGGGCAACTGTTACTGTTGGAAGAGGAAGATTAATAGAAGGATCAAACGTAGAATTGGCAGCAAATTGTTTGGCAAATAGTTCGGCTTTTCCTTTGGAGGTAGAAACAATTCCATCTTCAGAGATTAGGGGTGGAAAAGAATTTGTGCAAAAGTTCTGACTAATATTTTTGGCAAATGACCAGAAAGCTTTACTGCCATTTGAGCAAGAGAGAACTTTATCTTTTATTCGATTGTTAAAACGGTCTTTTGCTTCTGAGATGGTCTGATTATACTGATTTCTCGCTTCGATGTTAGCCTGTCGATTTTCGGGACTGGGGTTTTGAAGAAACTTTTTGTGGGCTTGAATTTTTTAATGTCCTCATTGGACATTAAAAAAAAATGCTTGAATAATTGTCGAATAAATGTTTCGCTTCGTGAAGCCTTCCTTATATACATAGTTAACAAGATAACGCCATAAAAGTTTTAAAAAATTTAATCCCCTGTTTATGATAATTTAATAACTTTGACAAAAAATTAAAAATTAGAGTATTATTGTCAAAGTTATAAAGTTATTATAAACAAAGCATAATATTTTGTTAAAACTTTTATGGAGTGATCTTGTTAGGTATGTATGGGTGTCCCAGAATATGTGGGCAATCTCGGAATCTGATAGAAATCCTAAAAATATTATGACAAATTCCCATAAACTTTTTTCCTATGACCCTCCCCTACGGAGATACAGGTACCTGACAGACGCCCCTGAAAATCGTTTTTGTTTATATAACTTTTAAAATACAAAGCGTAATTTAATATTCTTTTAATATGATGAGTACTGGATAAGTCTTCTTAAAATAAACCCATTAAATCATATATGGCTTATTTAGTTTGCCAGGGACGGACTAGCTCTGACAGATTAATATCAATTTTTTCTAACAACCTGTATGATAAAGGCTCAACAATATTATTTTTGGATAGCTTTAATCTTAAATTAAAAAAAGGTGTTCTTGATTGAAATCGATAAAATCAACTGTTTACGGGAAATAAAATATCATGGTTGGTAATTTTTTTACATTATACAGGGTGTTTTCTAATTGTACGTCAATATTTAGGGAAACAAGTTTTGGGTCCACTTTAAGAAGAAAACTTTATATAAAAGTATGTCCTAAACGTCTTAACTTTTGAGATAAAGGGTGGTAAAATTTTTAAAAATAAATAATTTATTATTAATATCTGTAATATTACTTTAGATATTTTAATTAAATTTGGCATACATGTACTATGTATTAAGAAGCATTTTTTAGTGTACCACATTTTTTTTTATTTGCCAAAATAGGGAGGTCAAATTCTGTATGAACGCCACTGGTCTCATAACCTACAAAAAACCACAAGCATCAGATTTTTTAACTAGTGAACTACCGATACGATTTTTTTTTGCAGATACGGATTTTATATTGGTATCGGCAACAGGTAAAACTGTAGTCATCTATATTAAAGAATTAATTTGTCAAAGTGAAGTGCAAGACCCCAATGCAGATGATCAGACGTTTGCTATAAGAAATGATGACTTAAGTGACTCAAATGTAAAAGATGATTTTAACAGCAATGACGAAGCGTTACCATTGGCTACCATTGTCATCGCTAGAAAAAGACACAGAATGAATAAACAAGAGGCACATATTTCATTCTGGAAGTCTTACGACGACATTGGGGGCGGTCCATCCAAGAATATCTTTGCAAATCTGGGCTTGAATACAGGCTAAAAAAAGAAGTAGTTTATTACTGGTCTAATCCTGTAATTCCAAGAACAGAATCACCCACTGAATGGTAGCAGTGTAATAAAAGAGATCCTCCGATGTTGTATGCCAAGCAAAAATAAAAGAAATAGGTTAATCCTAACAACGCAGAGAGTTTGATATTTTTACATCAGAAATTAAAAAAAATTAGACTACAATTATTAAAATTTAAATTGCTAGGGATGTTTAAATTTTCGTTTTTAATTTTGTTCTAAAATGTTTTTTGGTGACAACTTTCGTGACGAGTTTCGTGGTATTTGCGTCTGTTAAAAGTTGATGTGATGTTTCTTTTATATAATAAATTTGTATTTGAATCTCTAAATATATGAATACAATAAATAGGCTTTGTTTTATTTAAAATTAAAAAAATATATCGGCAAAAATATCGGAAAAAATATCGGCAATATTTTGCTGATACCGACAATCGGCAAAATTTGCCGATAACCAATACCGATATACCGATATTTATATCGGTATCGGTCGAACACTGCTACTAACCACCCCCGACGTTGCTTAACTTCGTTGATCTGACGAGGAGTGGTGTATCAAGCGACAAAGGCTGTTTTTGCCGTACTTTCTTAATAAAACTATTGCTGAATTCCGACCAGTTACGCATTTCTACGTACTCAATCACCCGTAACCGCACGTTGTGCGCTATAACCAATTTACCAACAACTTTTACCATTATTATTTTTTTGAACTAGCCCCAAAAGTAGCCCTTTTAACTGATTCCCATGAGACACAAAAATTTAAAGCTTTTTCTAGAGCATCGAACTCAACCCTATAAAGAAAAACATTCAATTTTTCAAACCGATCCTCCTCTAAATTTAAAAATACCTTTAAAAATAATAAAAACTTGCTATTTATTCTGTATAAGTGTCGACTTTTTCTTACTAGAATTATTAAACTAATAATTATCTCTAATAAATATGAAGCTAATAAAGTTATTAAAACTAGTGGAACGAAGTCAATTTATCGGTGACCCGTAAAATTAAAACAAATACGGCCATGAGAATTAATTAAGAAAAACTAAAGAGCTGAATTATCTTTTATGCACCATCACGCCTGCATTTAAATTAATTCATATTATGATACTTATACACAGTGTCAGAATAAAAATAGTTGAGTAAATAAATATTCAAAATTTAGTATTTTTCAGTTTTCCGCGATACTACTAATGTGCATCGAATTGAATGGATGGACTACCCTTACAGTGACCACATACTATAGACACTTTGTTTAAAACCCACATCTGCACTGATTATTTTAAAGCAAATGTACACATTTAGAGCCCGGTTGTCAAACCGGGTTTGTCAAATTGCGGCCCAAATAATCAGGTAGCAATCTGAGGTAAATAAATAATAGTCAAATTTGGGTTAAAAAACAAATAAAATTTCCAGGCAATAGATGATTACCTGGTTTGACCCAAACAGGATGGAATTATTGCGGCCCGTGATAAATATCATATTGAAAATTATTAAAATTTTGTACATACTATACCTAAAGTCCAAAATTTCTGTCAGTGACTCATTTAATACCGGCCACCCAACCGACGAAGCGGCTGAATAAAAATATAACACTAGTAAATGATTTTTAAGCCTATGATATACTATTCCGCTCAAGTGAACCGGCCAAAAGTTTCATCGCCACGTTGTCATAATTCGCGAAAATAAGTTACCAGCCAGCGATCGCACTTAAAATAGCACGCCAATATGTATTGAAATATTGAAATCATTGTTATCGAGAAGACAATAAAAGTGGCAACACACATTCCTTAGTTTACAACTTGAACAGACATGAAAATAAGCGTATCGACAGTGTTTTCGTGCTGTTCGATGATTTTATTTAGTTATTATTGATTATGGAGAGATTTTGTGAGTTTAAATTTTAATTGCTATACAGAGTATTTTGAAAATATTGTAAATTTCTAGTAATAGTAGTACCTATATAGATATTGTTTTGTGTCAATTTTATTATAGTTTATCTTATTTAGTGTATATAATTGTATATATAGATTAAGTGTTGTTAAGTGCTTTTAATTCAGTAAAAAATTAATATTAACCAACCTTTAACTAGTTATCCGCCTACAAAAAAAAACTCAGTTAACGTTAAAAGAACGAATAATGGTTAAAAATGTTTACTATACTATTGTATTCGGGAACGAAATCCAGAACTAACCACTTTGGATGCTGCAGAGATATTTTTTCTGAGTTTTAAAAGGCAAATAAACAATATTATTACAATTACAATTCGGATACTGGAAATGCGATTTTTTTTGCACACTCTCTACTTTCCGATTGTTAAACATGAATCAGAAGCTGTTTTTTTTGGCCGCCTCTTATAGAACTTCAAAAGAATAATAATTGAGTTGTTTAATTCCATTTTACGACATATTCCTTTAAATTCTGTCATTTGCACGAAAACATTTAAAAAACTCATACCATTTTAATATTAAAAAAAATCACTCAAAAAGTACGGAAAAAACCTTAATTTTCAATAAAAAGTAGGTCCGTTTACGTCCGAAATTTTAAAAATGTTGACCTGTTGCCAAGTTGTAATAGTTTTCTTTATGACATTTATAAGGGATGCAAATCTTGCTTGCTCGGCCGCAAAAGTTTGATCAAAAAAATCCTCGATATGGAAATCCTAAATATGAACTCGAAAAACCCGAAATAGTTATTCGATTCTACAAGCTGATTATCTTAGGCTTCCGTGTTCCTTATATAGTGGTTATTTTTGATGAAGCAATGCGTGTAAATATCGTATTTAATATTGAATTTGCAGGATCGGTGGTGAATTGGCAAGTCGGTGTAACATGGATTGTCTAACGTTCTGTTTTTACATCTTTTTTAATTTATGTGAAGACTGAAATTTTATTATTTTTTTCATGTAGCAAAATAAAAGCGGAAAAGGTGAAATTAAAGTAAAAAATGTATTTTTTTGGAAAACGTTGAGAAATCGCCAAAAAAAACTTAAATTTGTGTTCTATGACCCCAAAATAGGAGGTGTGCAAAATTAAGCACAAAAAAATTTCATTTTCATTAATCCGAATAATAACAAAATAATATAAGCTTGTTACTAATTTAAAGGGTTGATGAAAATGTGGGAAAATAACTTTTGCTTGTAAAAAATATTTTCATGTTTTGACGAAATTCTATCATTTATTCTCTAAAATGCACACGCCGCTGGAATTAATTCCCCTGACCCCACACAACCCGGGGCACTCTAAAGGCGAGCGATGCGTCATTGACAGAAATTTTGGACTTGAAGTATAACTTTATTAAGTCACCTTCTTATAAATAGGTACTCTTTTGTACATATACCCTTAGGTAATAAGTTGTTAATTAAATATTATTCTATTTTAGGTTTGTCAAATGTATTAATAATTTTTATGTTTATCATAAAATTAAATATTATTAAAATCTTGTTAATAACTTCTACGTAGGGATAATTTAGACAAATTTAAAAGCCCTCAGGTTCTGGTTGGTCATAGTTAGTTCTGGTTAGTTAAAGCGACTTTTTATCTTCCCCAATTATATTTTAAACAAGATAAATACCATATTAAAAATTATTAAATTTTGTTAATAAATTTTAAGGAAGGGGTAATTTAGACAAATTCATAAGCCCTCAGTTCTGGTCGGTCATGGTTTAATATGGTTAGTTAAAGCGTAGCTTCCAATTATATTTTAGACGTGATAAATCACTAACAGTAAGAACAGTAAATTTTCTTTTTGTTTAGGCCGCAACTCTGCAATGGCCTAATCAAATTAAATTTATTCCAGTATTGTTGGGCCGCAAACAGCTCAAAATCTTAGGTAGAAAATTTCTCTTTAATATATGAAATAAATTTAAAAAAGAACTTATGGTTTTGTCCGTTAAAAATAAATTAGTGGCTTATAAAAAATATATCTTTTTATTTGATTAATGGGTATTTAAAATATTTGCTGAAAATAACAACTGAATACTGTGCATTATGCCTACTACATGCGTTGTCAAATAACCAGTGTACCTAGAGATAGCAGTTTAAAACAGCATGGAGAAACCTTAATATATAGGTCAAAATTGATTGCATTGGGAAATAATCTATGTGCCCAAAACCATTTTAAAATAATCTATTTTAATGGAATCTAACCAGTTATACAAAAGTCACAGAATGTTTCCTTTGCAATTTCGTTCAAAAGCGTCGGACTAGGATTTTCTAGAGTATTTTTTTCCGCTTAACACAAAGTCAAAATTGGGGGTCAAGCAGCAACTAATCGAGAAAAGGCATAATTTCAGATATTAACGATTTTTTTTTTAATTTAAAACGTCAACATCTTAAAAACTATAAAAGATACACAAAACTTTATATGACATAAACTATGTATTTTTACAAGATCTTTAATTTAAGTTATACTTATAACCTTTTTGTCTCAATGCAATTTTTTTCGAGTTATAATCAAAAAACCGAATTTTCAGAATTTTTTTAAGGTATAGGTAAACCCTGGAAAAATTTGAAAATTAATATTTTTTTATTTTTGGATTTTTTCTGCAAATTTTAAGTTATTTGGTATTCAAATGAATAAAATAAATGATTTATTATAAAAAAAACAATAATCACATTGATAAAAAATAAAATATTTTTTTCAAATTTTTAGGATGAAACCTTTAGTCAAAATTAATTTTTTTATGTCTCCTTTATTATTGTATTTTAAATAAAAAATGATTTATATAACTTTTGATAGAAAAAATAGCTTTTTTCCTATTTTTTAAATATTTTTAGTCAAAATTAAATTTTCTTTTATGTCTTCTTTATTATTTATTTTATCAAAAACGTTTACATAACTTTTTATATAGATAATTTAAAAAGCCTTTTTTTTTGTTTTATATATTTTTTTGTATCTCCTATAGTTTATATAGTCGTTGTCCAAAGATTCCGTGGTAGCAGGTTTCTGCCGGTAAATGTACCGTGTCGGTTTTTTGAGTTTTTCTCGATTTTTTGCTGTTTGACCCCCAATTTTGACTTGAGATTCGTGTTTAGCGGAAAAAAACGTAAGAAAAACTTAGTCTGACATCAGCACACACCATCTTTTTTTTGTGCACCTGTGTAATTCTTGGCAACTTTGTCATATACCATTTTACTTATAAATAAATAATAGAGGCTGTTTACTTTTAACTAAAAACTAAGGAGTTTCATAGCCTGTTAAAAAAATATTTTTTAACGTAAAGTGTATTTTTTATAGAAGCAATCATTTTTATTAGGGGTTTTTTTCGAAAAAAAAATAGGTCTATTTGTAGTATATGTAACCTTATCTGAGGACACTCTGTATATTTAAATGTAATACATATAAATTTGTAAAACCTTACCTTGTCCAGCAAAATATTTTCTGTAGTACAGAGCTCCCTGATCAACATTTTCTATTGGTCTTGGAAACCTTTGGTAAGGACAAGTTGAATGCCTCCAATGAGTTTCACCTAAAAAAGAAAAATTTTGGTGTAACTTTACAATACCAGGTAATGTAAAACTTATCCCTAAAAATCAATAAATCTATATAAATAAACATATATTGGTATTTTTTAAGGCTTGATTAACAAATAATTTTAAAACAGGGTGAAAAAAAACCCTTCATTAAAAAATATTTTCATTGACTCAGTTATATGTATTTATGCTGGTGATTTAAACTGAATCACCTTGTATATAAAAAATGGTGTGCATTTTTTCCAACAAAAGAATTTGCATTTGAGAAAATATAAGTAGATAGTTACTATTTTACCTGGAGGAAACTCAAGTATAGCCACCCCATAAGCCAAAGGAGGTCTATGTAGAGATTTTCTGTGATGATGATTTCCGTTCTGTAACCTTGAAAGACTGACTATTCGCTCTTCCTCACCTCCGATTTCGTTTCGGAAAAACGGACAGCTTTCGACTAGTTCGTTTGACTGACCATCACCTGCGTCATCCTCACCATCACCTAAAAAAGAAAATTAAAATAATGGACAAAAATATGGAATAATTTGAAATTTGCCATAAAACGTAATGCTAATTGTCTGTACCAAAACTATTTATGTTACCACTTAGGAATCATCAAACAAGGTGAGTAAAATGTAAAGTGTTAAAAAGAACAATCTCACAATATCATTACAACATTTGCTGTGTTACTGATAAACTCCACATAGTTACATATTTTTTAATCAATAACGGCCAATTAATTTACTACTGCCTCATTTTTTAAAAAACTTTGTACTGGGTGTCCAAATAAGAAAGAACGCCGGCTATATCTCAGAAAATGTTTATAGCACAGAGTTGGGAAAAATATTTTTGGTAAAAGTGGTCAAAAGAAATAGCTGGAAATTACTTTCAAGTTTCTGGAATGGTGTTTCTGTGAATTTTTCTATATTAACCTAACAAAAAAATGCCTGCTTTTTAAAGTCAAGGATAATTTGAACCGCTTTTGTTTGACAATTTTTGCTGTATCTCTAAAAATAAAGTGGTGGGGAAATTTAAAGATTTTCGTAAAAAAACACCCTGTATCTTTGAAACGGTCAAGTCGATTTTAACGAACTTGGGCTAGTTTACAAGAGCTTTTCTTGGGCTATAAATGTTATAATATTTTAAGTTTTGTTAGTATCACATGTCGCCGCTAGAGGCCTTTTTCGAAATTCCGACAGAAATGGTTAATTTTCTCAAAAAAAAATGCAGGGGTATGATTTTTTTTATATAAAAAAATTGCTAAATGATGGTTAAACAAGCTCGCGAAAACCATATCTCGATATCTTGTTCCTTACCTAAAATTTAGGCCAAAGAAAATTTTTTACGTCAATATCTCAAAAACTATAAAACCTACAAGAAATTTTGTATGACATAAATTATGTATTTTTACAGAACCTTAAATTTATGTTATATAATTTTTTCGCCTAAATGCAATACTTTACGAATTATAATCAATAAATCGAATTTTCAGGATTTTTTTAAGGTATACCCCTGGAATTCGATTTTTTTATTATAACTCGTAAAGTATTGCATTTAGACGAAAAGATTATAAAACCTAAATTAAAGGTTCCATAAAAATACATAATTAATGTTTCATAACATTTCTTGTAGGTTTTATCGTTTTTGAGATATTGACGTATAAAATTTTCTTTGGCCTAAATTTTAGGTAAGGAACAAGATATTGAGATACGGTTTTCGCGAGCTTGTTAGGCATTATTTAGCTACTTTTTCAGAAAAAAAAATATACCAATACATTTAATTTTTTTGAGAAAATTAACCATTTCTGTAGGAATATCGAAAAAAGCCCTCTAGCGGCGACATGTGAAACTAACAAAATTTCAAATATTATAACATTTATAGCCCAAGAAAAGCTCTTGTAAACTAGCCTAAGCTTGTTAAAATTGGCTTAGACGTTTTGAAGATACAGGGTGTTTTTTACGGAAACCTTTAAATACCCCCCACCATATTTTTTAGAGATACAGCAAAAATTGTCAAACAAAAAAGGTTTAAATTATCCTCGGCTTTAAAAATGTTATTTTTTGTTAGGTTAATATAGCAAAATTAACAGAAACATCACTTTTTAGATTCAAATTGCACTACGCCCTAGGCCATTAAGAAACTTGAAAATAATTTCAGCTATTTCTCTTGACCACTTTTATTAAAACTATTTTTTCCCAAAGCTGTGCGATAAATATTTTCTGAAATACAGCCGTCGTCCTTTCTTATTTGGACACCCGGTACAAAGTGTGGGATTAAACAGTAACACAACAAATGTTGTAATGATAGACAACTGCGAGCTTTTTAACACTTTACATTTTACTCACCTCGTTTGATGATTTGTAAGTGGTAATATAAATAATTTTGGGTATAGGCAATTAACATTGCGTCTTAGGGCAAATTTCAAGATTATTCGATATTTTTGTCAATGAGTGTATATTTATGTAATATAGTTCACATGTTTTATCTCTGGTGTTAACACGGTTAATATTACTCATTATTAATCGGTATTTTAACATTTATATCGCAATTTTTTGATATGCAAATTAAAGTGAATCAAGAAATATATCCAGTTATATTAAGTCGTAGTCCTCAGAAACAATGGGAAACCAATACGACAAGTTATAAACTAATTTATGTGAGAGGGGCCTAACTTTAAGCTAGAGCTGACTTTTGCACACATAGTACCAATTTCTGCAGTTTCAAGAAACCTGCAATTATACTTGTCAAACAATTTAACTGCCCCTCCCCCACCTAAGTTTGTAAAATTTTCCTAGTGAATTTAAAAAGTATGACTTTTGCACAATTTTGTGCAGCGCTCAAAAAGTTGCAACAGCTCTCCCATTCAAGTTTTTTGCATTATTTTAAGTTTTTCATTAGAACTTAGTAGGCTAAATAGGCATCAATATATCCTCAAAAATTATGACAGAAATATACTTCAGTCACTGGGGAGTTTTGCCTCCAAATTCTTTATAACAAAATCAATTTATTTGAAATTTTGTGTGTTGATAATCAAGTACTTTAGAAATAAAAGTCACATAGTGCCTATATGCGCTGCCACCCGGTGGTTGCCACCCTTTCTAGAGGGTGGTAATTTTTTCACTCAAAATAACCCTAAGTTTGATGAAGGGACAAATGTTAAGCAAAAGTGTAATATACATTTTTTCGCTAGATTAATACTTTCCAAATAATGCGCTGCTAAAAGTTAGATTTTCGATTTAAAAAAATGGATTTTTAAACAGTTTTATATTTAATAACTCCAAAACTAAGGGTTTTACGAAAAAAAGTGTAATGAACAAAATTAAAGCCTAAAAAAAACAAAGAGACTTGCCACATTAAAGTGCCTAGGTTTCGAAAAAACATAATTAAAATATACATATTTTTTTGAAAATATTAAAAATAGAGGCTACTAGCGGAGTAACCTTAGCCTAAAAAATGTTAAAACCTCGGAAACCAGCGACTGTGTATAAAATTTAAAATAAACTATTAAACTTAATAGTTTATATCCTCTATAAAATGTTTACCCCTCAAAAATTGCCGCTTTTTCCCTGGGGTGAATCCGCCACCCTCCGGGGGCTGAATTTTTTATCAAATAAGTACGGAAGTGGATAGAATGACTAATTTAAGCAACTTTTGTTTTATAAAAGTTTTTTCAGAAAGGCATTATTTTCGAGAAAATGTCAATTTTTCAACCAAAAAAACACATTTTCAGACGTTTTCTCGCAAATAACTCGAAAGTAAGCATTTTATCAAAAATATCATTCTACCAAAAAGAGCTTATAAAAAAACAACAAGAATGGTAAACTTATGATAGCCTAAAAACCCCAAACAAATGAGTTATAGCCTGTTAAAGGTTGGTTCTTATTCGTCAAATGCAACATTAAAGTTTCAACGTAATATACCAAAAAATGATACTTTTTCGAAAGTCATTATACCTTTTTGAAGTACTAGGAAAGACCTTTATTTTTATTATATTATAAAATTAAGGAGTTATAGCCAAAATAATGTTGATCTCTATTTTTTTTGATGAAAAAAATGTGAAAATCATCCCCTAATTACCACCCCAATTGAAAATAATCTTTGTCACCTTACAATTTACTTTTTTTATGTATTTGTAATATGCTTAGAAAGTTTGACTGGTTTAAAGTGCATATTTAAAAAAAAAATGAGCTTAAAGTAAAACAGACATTTTTAATTAAAAAAAAAAGTCTTTTCTTGAAAATAACTCAAAAACCCTTAATAATGCGTAAAATTTTGTAGAATACAAAATTGTAGGTTTTATTTTACCAAAAATTTTCGTTTTGTTTTTGTTTACGTATCATTAAGGGTTTTTAAGATATTTTGAAAAAAAGACTATTTATTTCAAAATTACAAAAATGTCTCTTTCACGTTAAGCTCAAATATGCACTTTAAACCGGTCAAACTTCCTAAGCATATTACAAATACAAAAATAAAGTGAATTGTAAAGTGGCAAAGATTATTTTCAATTAGGGTGGTAATTAGGGGTTGATTTTCACATTTTTTCATAAAAAAAAATTGAGATAAACTTTATTTTGGCCATAACTCGCTTAATTTTAGTGCTAAAGACTTTTGTAAGAAACAAAAATAAAGGTTTTTTTAAGTACTTCAAAAAAGGTATTATTTGCGCTTTTCCCAAAAAATGTATCGTTTTTTGGTTATATTACGTTACAACTTTTAATGTTGGAATTTGACAAATAAGAACCAACCTTCAACAGGCTATAAATCCGTTTGTATTGGGTCCATGGACATCATAAGCCCACCATCCTTGGTGTTTTTTTATAAGCTACATTTTTGGTAAGAATGATATTTTCGATAAATGCTTACTTTTCGAGGTATTTGCGAAAAACCGTCTGAAAACGTGTTTTTTTTTTAGTTGAAAAATTGACATATTCAATTGCGAATAACTCGAAAGTAATGCCTTTGAAAAACTATAAAGCAAGAGTTACTTAGAATTAGTCAATCTATCTACTTCCGTACTTATTTTTGATAAAAAAATTCCACCCCCCAGAAGGGGTGGCATCTACCCCCAAGGAACAAGCGGAAATTTTGGGGTAAATACTTTTTATAGAGGATATAAACTATTAAGTTCAATAGTTTATTTTAAATTTTATACACAGTCGCTGGGTTCAGAGGTAATAATCTAAAGTGACTCCGCTATATGTCAAAAATGATAAAATACAAAAATGTAGGCTTTTTCTTAATTACAATTTCGGTTTTTCTATTTTTGCTGTAGCTTAAAAATAACGGAGTTGGTTGAAGTTTGCTTTATAGCGAATGGAGCACCTGTCTCCGGCCTTTTAGCCCTTGACTGTTTAAATATAAAGGCCTTTGGAGTTTGGAGTATTCTTACAATCCTAGTCTTGAAGCCCATTAAATTTTCTTTAGAATGGTTTTTGGACGGGTGTCGTAGCATTAAACTTAACAAAGTTAATGTAAAAAAACTAATAGCACTTTTTAAAATAAATTTTGGAATATCAAAAAATTACTTATTTTGGACCATTTATATGAATATTTTTTAATTTATTTTCGTTAAAAAGGGTAGTTATAAGGGTTGAAACGTTGCATTTATAATAAAAAGTTATTATTTAATTTTAAAAAAATATTTTTTTAAAAAGAATGCACACTAAGAATCTTTAAATCGTAAAATATATTTTAAAATTCATTTTAGCAAAAAATAGTGGTTTTAAGGGTTGAAATATTGCAATAATGATAAGAAGATATTCTACAGCAAGAAATAATTATTTTTTTTGGAAAGAATCAACTCTTAAAATGTTTTAAATCGTAAAATATATTTTTAAATTCAGCAATTAGCAAAAAGAAGTAGATGTAAGGTTTGAAATATTGCAATCATGATAAAAAGATAAGTAAAAATATTTTTTTTATAAAAATAATGCATTTTTAAGATGTTTAAAATCGTAAAATATATTTTTAAATTCATTTTAGCAAAAAGGGGTGGTTTTAAGGGTTAAATTATTGCAATCATCATAAAAAGATATTCTATAGCAAGAAATAAATTTTTGTAAAAATAATATCACTACTAAAAATTTTTTAATTCGTTCCAAATATTTTTAATTCATTTTTAATAAAAGGGGTGGTTTAAAGGCTTAAAATGTTCTAGGTATTAAAAAATTATTATATGAGCAGGATATTATTATTTTTATTTAAATACATAATTAAAATGTGTTAAGCTGCTAAAACTTTTTTTTGATGGTATTTTTATAAAGAGTATTACTTTTCAAAGGTATTTAGGGGTTTTAAAGAGTTGAAAATTGTCAATAATTAATTTTCATGTTGAAGAACACGTAACAATATTTAAGACACATAAATAAATAAGATTTAAATGAATACAATGATTAAATCCGAGTTTTTCTTTTTTTTTTCAATATAGGGTAGTTTTCACCCCTTAAAAACAAAAAGCGCACCTAGAGCGTATGTAACTTTTAAAGTGAAGGGTAAGATAGGCTTAATCTTAAATTTTCAGAAAAATTCATGCAGTTATAAAGAATTCGGACGTAATGACGTATTTTCCTTCCCAGTGACTGGACTAATAAAATCCGAACATGTAAAGGAGGATACACCATAACTGAAAAAGGCAGAACACCCTCGTAGACAATAAGGTCTGTCTTACATTTGAACAAATAATTGTTACTTACCATCTGGTGTGGAAGACCTTATGAACATCGACGCAGCAGACGCTCCGGTTGTAGTATTTCTTCTTTTAGCCAAAAGATTTCTTCGTAATCTTACCGAATAATTTAAATTTGTAGTCAAAGACTGACAGTCATAGTGCGCGAATGCCCTCCTTCTGGATATTTCTTCAGCTTCCTGTGAAAAAATCACGCTGGAAGACGAAGTGCTGACCGCACTGTCGTCCATGGTTTGACGCTGGGATTTTACCATGCTGTTGTTGTTGCTATTTAGACCTGAAAATGGGAATACGAATTTTTTAAAATTACTAATTTGCCGTAACTGGAAAGCATTTTTTTATTTTAAAACTAGATCAAGATTTTTCAGGTCAACATTTTAAATAAACTTCTGGACAAAATTTGTGTATACCGAACATAATCTTCCAATTTAAAGTTAAATATTTTGCAGTTATTTAATAGTACAGTAAATAAGTGGTTTTCCCTAGGAATTATAATGTACGGGCCCAATCGACCTGAAACTTGGACAGTAGGTAGAAAATAGCCCAAGAAACAAAGTTTATACAGCGCCGTGGTGTGCTTTTACCTAGGGGGTGGAAGCCAACCCTTGTGGAGGATGAAAAATATACCATTAAAAATAACTTCGGCAATCGATAAAGGGGTAAACTCTAAGCAAAAATAAACAATTTTCAATAAGTCAATATCTTCTGAGTTATTCCTAATTAAAAATGGGCTTTTTTCATTAAAACCACGTTTTTTAATACTTTTTCTCAAATAACTTGGAAAATTTACATTCTACAAAAAAAATATTAGAAAAAAAAGCCTATAAAAAAAGGAAAATATTATTTTTTTCTTTCATCCATATATGTGCAAAAGTTATTGAGAAACGGCTGGTTGAAAATAATTTTTTATCTAGCGGACATTAAATTACATGCATTTAACGTTACATAAATAAAAAAAAATAGTTTTTTAGACAACTATACTAAACATTTTTAAAGTACTATAAAAAATCTTTGAATGAACTAAATTTGAAGTCATAAGCATAACAATTAACAAAGTTATAACAAAAAAAAAAAACATTCATTTACTTTTTCTGACAAAAAAATCAGCACACAAATTCATTAATTTTTTAATCAATATAAAATTAAAGATATTCCTTTAACAATTTTCTTTATTTATGTGTCAGCAATGTATCCCATAAGTATTAGCGGTTTAGAATGCTTATTTTTGAAAATTTAACGTTTTAAATGAAAAGAAAAAAATCTTATTTAAAAAAAAGATATATTAAAAAGTAAAAAATGTAGATTTCATTTTACAGAATATTTTGTTTTTTTGTTTATTTCTGGAAAATAAAAATTAACAGAGATATGGCTAATAGAAGCTTGCAGATGAGGGAGGGAACCATGTTTGTGAAGCCGTTTCACCTCAAAAATTTCTTAAACGACAAGTTAGAAAATATTCAATTTCACAGGACTTGTAGCTATGTAAATTCCCTGCAAAATGATTTTTGAATTGATCTAATTGCTTTAAAATTAAGAAAGTTATCGTTGAAAAACCAGCGTTTGTTCCTTGTACAATTTTTTGAAGCATCGTCTATAATATCTTTGTTTGTATGTGATAGACGGGCATAATGTTATATTCAAAATATACCCCTTTATATATATATATATATATATATATATATATATATATATATATATATATATATATATATATATAGGGTATAATATTGTAGGGGCTTTAAAAAACCTTTTACTACGCCGAGGTGAAAGGTCCCCTTTTTTCTATTAGGTTACAAAAAAGTTTTTGTTTACAAAAAACCTTTTTTACAGCAAAAAACAGAGTGAATTTAACAAAAAACTAATATAAAAAAATTTTTAAAAAAAATTTTCAAAAAAACTCAAAATTTTAAAAAAATTTTTACTTACCAAAATATTAAATTTTAAAAATTTATAAATTATTAAAAATTTTGAATTTTATAAATTATAAAAAAAGGGGGAAAAAAATTTCTTCACAATTAACTCACTTTGCACGTAAGTTATAAAAATTTTTTTTTTTAATTTTTGAAGTTTTTTTTTTGGAAAAATTTTTTTTAAAAAATTTTTTTTTATATTAGTTTTTGTTAAATTCACTCTGTTTTTTTGCTTGTAAAAGAAAAGATTTTTTGTATCTTAACAAACTGTCTCTGTATTGTAGCCTTGAAAAAGGAATAAAGTTTTCCGAAAGCTCGGCGTAGTAGAAAAGAGTTTTTCTTAAGCCCACCTGATCGATACCCCAATATTGGATTTTGCTGTTTAACTTGTCGATCGAGACTTCCCTTTTCCACTTATATATATATATATATATATATATATATATATATATATATATATATATATATATATATATATATATATATATATATATATATAATAAATAATTAATTTTTATTTTTTAGAGTATCGGGCTTGTAAGAAAAAGCTTTTTGTGCTACTTTAAGCTTTCAAAATTTTTTTTTTTCTTCCCCAGGAGTATAATTATTGAAATGAATTAGTCTACTGAGCTAATCTACATTTAAAAATTAACAAATTAAAAAAAATTATTAATGATTGACGCTTTTCATCAGCACATAAAATGAATTTTCTTGCAAATCCAGCCTTGCCTAAAAAATAAAGATATTCGTCCAACAGATTGGGGTGGATTAAAAAAAAAAAAACTCTTTAATTCCAATTAAAATGGTTGAACAACCTACACCACAGGAACTCCTAAAAATGATATTTTGCAATTTGCAAATCAAGATACGGTGCAGTTAATACAAAATTGGGCTGTTTTGCAATGCAACGTGTTTTGGTGACAATTGCTTGAATAGTCCAGCAATCGAAGATCAAAAGGAGGAGGAACCTAACAGTGGCGATATATATATATATATATATATATATATATATATATATATATATATATATATATATATACGTATAAAGCGTCTTTTTGACCACCAAAATACATATATACACGTCGTTGTAACCTCATATATAACCTACTTCCTCCGAAATCGGAGGGCACAAGTAGCCCTTTTTTTTCTGCCTTCCACTACTAGATGGTAAGTACTGCATTTTGTCAAAAATTTTAGTGGAGGTCACTTCACATATATATATCTATACTTTTGGGTGCTTAGTTCATGAATTTTCCGCCGGCGCTGACATCGGTTTTTAATTTCGAGAACTTGCCGTCGTTGCTGCATCCGGTCCTTATATCTGCTCATCCATCATAAGAAGCCATATTAGTACCCTCCGATTTTGGCAACGCCGCATTTAAAAGCCTTGGTATTCCCGCGTACCATTTAGGTTATTTTTAGATATTTATTTGTGACGTTAGTTTTCATTTAGATATGGTGAATTCGAGTGATATTTTAAGTGTAACCATTTTTCAATTTAAATGGGTAAAAGAAGCTTGTTAATTGTTAATATGGCTCGAGATAAAGGTAAGTTATAAACCTATTATGGTTATACATAAGTTTAATTTAAATATTAAGAAAAAGAAATAGGAAAGATAACTTAACGTTATCGCATTAGCTCCTTTAAAATCTTAAATCTAACAGATTTTGAGTACTTAACCCAACAAATGTGTCTTTTCCATTTAAATCATTTTTGAATTTATTAGAGAGATTCAGGTTGTTTATGCAAAATGTTACAAAAGATCCCAGTGGTTAGAAAAAAAGTGACAAAAAATTTCATTCTTAAATCTTATTCTTACTCCTAATACTAAAATTAATTGCTATATAAATCCTCAATTAATCGTTGAAGGAGCTTACTCAATTTCTTTTAAAAAGATGTTTATGTCTTAGCTGCCAAATTACAATTTATAGAAAGATCACTCGTTTAAAGTAACATATCTGTTTTTTTTTTTTTTACTAGAAAATTGAAAACAAATAAAGAGGTAGATGTTTTTACTAAACTATATTTCTAAAACAGTAACTTTTTCCTCTTTTTAATAAGTACGGCTATCTTTTCAAAGTATTTTAATCAATGTGTAGTTAACCACATGCTCAGATTGTAAAGGGCTAAAAATGTATTTATTTATTAGAAATTACTCTAAACGTCAATTGAAGTTGCCAGTGGCTAATATTAAGGCAACAATAAAACAAGGGATTAAATTATGAATATGCCTTAGTCTTATGATATTTGCATTTTCTTGTATACTTTGAACTTTACAACTATAAAAGTTAAGTCAAATATATGAATTTTATTTAATATTAATTTTATAAGTTTCTAGTTTCCCATCCTTTCTAGTTATACTATTTGTATTGTCACTAATGCTTGTTTTATTATAATAAATAAATTTTCATTATGTTAATTTTTAGTTTTTTTCCAAGCGTAACACGTTTGTCACTAAAAAAAAAAAAACATTTTTAATCCACAAAGTGCAAATATCAGTTTTTGTCCCATGGAAATTTTTTAAACTATTGTGAAACTTGCCAGACCAATATTTTTTATTTTAGACAAAGCCGATAATAAATTCAAAGCTGTATTGGAAACTACTAATTTCGAAGGAAGTTACCAAACAACCAAAAAAGTTTGTTTAGGTTTAGATGACTGTAACTGTAGTCATGTATCTGATACCGATTCTACAGAATCTGAATTGTTAAATCAGGTAGTAGTAAAAAAATATATTACCTCTTTTAATACAAGATGTTTAAAAAATTACCAGATTATTGGATATCATGTAAATAGTTTATTGTATATCTAGTAGGAAAAGCTGAACATTCCAGGACGACTGTAAAGATTGCCTGTCCAGGCGTAAGCCAAGACTGGCAATACGAAGTCGGGTAACGTGCCTTTTCCTACGAGGTATACATACTATCTTTCCAAAAATCGAAATGTTTTTAAAAGTCAAATTATTTTAGATATAGAAATAAGGGCGAAATCTGGCCAGTCAGATGGAATTATCTTCTTTCTCTTAACATTAAACAACTTTAATTACTGACGAGTCAGTTAAAATTCACAAATAACATTTCCTTACAGTATAATAATGAAAATTTCCTAACAACAACTAAGTTTAAAAAACTATTGATTTTTTTTCAAAAATATATTCAACAATGTCAATATTTCTTATCGATTTTTAAAAAAATATATTGAACAGTCCTTCGGTACGACAACGCTTTGTTTCTTTGATATAAAGGGTATCAAATTTCCGATTTTTATTTTAGTACTTAAAAACTGTATTCATTTTCTTGTTATATGTTTATTACAAAATATCCTATAAAAGGCATATTTTGGGTAAAATCTGATTTTGAGGATACTGCCAGGTAATTTTTTAAAACACGGTTTTTTCTTCTAAGATAGAAAATACCACATTTTACTTTGTTAGTTTAAAATTTGAATTATTATAATTTTCTTTCTCGTGACCAAAAACCATTTTGTAAGTAGTATCCATCAAAATGAATAGAACATTTTAAATGCAATTTGTTCTGTGCCAAGAGATATACTAACATTTTGTATTTACCCATGAATAAAAATATTAAATTTGAATGTAAATATTCTATTGGCTAATATAAATTGGAAAAAAGGAAACATTTTATTTCAGTAACGAAGCATTATCGGACCAATGTTCGTAGGGATCGAAGGGTACCTTATTTTTTGTAATCGAAATCAGTGGCAGGTGTACCCAATTCGAATAAGTATTATAATACTCACAGTTCTTAAACGTCATAATATGGGACTCTCGATTGGTCAATTTTGTCTCTTTTTAATCAATTTATGTTGCAACCTATATCACTCAGAAACAGGCAGATATACTCATTACTGGTTTTCTGCACCATGTTCTTAAGTAAAAAGCGCATCTATATAGTTTAAAAAGTAACTATATGCAAAGACAAATAATATCTTTTAACAAGTTGTTCCTACATTTCTTATTGCAAAAACAAAATAGCAATTTCCAATGGTCGTGGTTATGTTTCTTTGTCACTACTGACAGTTCAGCCATGCATTAAACGGTAAATGTAAACCGATCGAAAATTTTTGTTTGAAAGCTAAAGTTTAATGCATTCTTTAAATGTAACACACAACCACATCAATATTAAAAAAAAATATATTGTTATCTCGTTAGGGTATTTATTCCTTAGACATATTCCGAACACCACCAAAAAATTGTATTACTTTTAGGCTGCACCGGAGATAAGTGAATGTAGTTTCTCGCCTGAAATAAATATACTTCCTTCTCTATACCATAACAGGGATAAATTCAAAAAGAATATTAACGCAGATTTAAATTATTGTAAAGTTGATACTAGCACATGCGATTTAGAAAGCTACAATATCAAAACAGATGATTTTCGGGCCTTGGCAAAGTCTGATGACATCAATCTTAATAATAAGAAGAAAAATCCTAGTGAAAGAGATCTTGATGTGTTTAGTTTCTCAGAATCAACCAACAGTTGTATATTAACTGACGATGAAGTAGATAAAGATTTTGATATTGACGAATTTTCTAGTGAAACAGAAGATGATTCAGTCCACTTCAGTTTAGTAACTAATAAACAGCAACTTCAATCAAATGTAAATGATGCTCAACCACTCTCTGAAAAATTAAAAGCACAGGTGGGATTTTGTATTTTATTTTACATATTTATACTCTCCTGGATTACCTTACCATCGAAGTCTAACAGTTATTTAAATCTTTGGATGTAGAAAATAAATAAGTTTTAACCATTTTATTAAAGTATAATAAAACTTATATTTAAACTAATAGTAATACTCTCAATCAATATTACTATAAAATCTTTTTTTATGGTTAGTTAAAATTTAGTTTTTGCTGATTCCGTGTGTTTATCTTTTTTCCCTTTGTTGATTTTTTTTCTTAACACAGGCAACGTATTCATAAATCCCAAGTACCATGAACCTTGGGGGTAGGATTTAAAAATGTTTAACCCCTAACCCTGTATACCGTTAACTTTGCCTGAATATCGAAATATGCAATCACACTGCACTTTTAGTTTTTGCTGATTCCGTGTGTTTATCTTTTTTCCCTTTGTTGATTTTTCTTTCCTTGGTAAGCCACTACAACTTTGTATTGCATCAGAATCCCAAGTAACACATGAAACAGCTTGGGTGATTTAAAATGTTTAACCTCTAACCCTGTATACCGTTACTTTGCTGAATATCGAAATATGCAATCACACTGCACTTTTAGATACCTCGATAATGCCCCCATGGAATTTATATAAATAACTACTTATTTTAAATCATGTTTTCCTGAAGCCATACATTTTTAGTGGCATCAGACCATAATGCAATGTCAAACAGCGTCTTTCGAAAATTAATCTTCAAACTTATGTAATACTTGTCAGCGAAAAATATTACCCAGTTTACTCAAACTTTATTGAGATTTAATTAAATTATTGTAGAGTTTTCCATATCATTATGTAGTGTAGTAGATTAAAGTAAATAAGTATTTTAATTTATTTAATTTCAGAGAGACAAAAATTATCGAAACAAACTGATGTATTGTATCTTTTGTAACGAAGATGTTGCATCAAGAAATTTTGTCAGGCATTTAGTCAGACACCATAACCACGAAAAAGGTTAAAGATGCATTAGATTTTCCGTCAAATCAAAGAAAAGAAAACACGCTCTTGAGCCTACTAAGATCATTCCAATTATTACCTTTTCTTAAAAGGAACAATTCCAAAGAGACAAAGTCTAAGACAAAGATACTAATTATTATCCATGTGTATACTGTAAAGCAGTATACACAAAAATCTTAGTACGCCACTCGAAGACTTGCGGTGTTAAGAAAATATCAGTTGGTGGCGACGCCCAATTCAAAGTCAATCATGTGGCTTGTTCACAAACAGCAGTGGCATGTGCCCTGGACCCGACTGATGTAATTTCTAAGTTAGAAATTAAAGAACAGGTATTTTTTAGATATAAATATGTATATTATACATTTATTTTGAAATGCTGATGTTTCTTAATTTTTAAACTTTGATAGATTTCATTTTTGACCAATGAAATTTTTGGCAGATATCATTTTTAAAAAGTATAATTTTTGACAGATGTCATTTTTGACCGATGTTTTGTTTGGCAGATTTTATGTTCGATAGATGTCGTTTTTGACAGGTGTGGTTTTTAATAGTTTTATTTTTGACAGGGGTTGTCTTTGGTCCCGCGTCATTTTTTTGCCAAATATTGTTAAAATTTCCGCACCATGTCTACAGGACGTGCTCCAGTATTATGCCAACTCGTGACTGTATATGTAGAGGATTCATTATAGTTTATTTAGTTCTAGGTTTGTTTTGCTAATGCAAAATAAGTAAACATATTACTATTTTTAGGTTTTCAATATGATGAGAGGTGACGAAATATCATTCGTAGCTAAAAAAGATCTCTTAATAGCTCAGTATGGAGAATCATGTTTAAAGTCACAAAAAAGAGAGCGAAAAGAGTATTCCTGCAGTAATAAAATAAGAGAACTTGCCCGTTTGTTGATTGCTTATAGGGCTAATGTAAATGATCCCGATGTCCAGTTCAAAGATCTTCTTAGACCAGAAAACTTTGATGAGGTAGTTTCCGCCACTAGAAGATTTACAGGATATGACCCTATAAATAAGACATATGAAGCTCCCAGTGTAGCTATGCATATAGGTACAGCTTTAAAAGTTATATCTGATGAATTAGTTCATTTAATATTAAAAGGCTGTAAAGGTTTTCAATGTAAATCGCAAGAAGAATCTTTAGAGTGGCGTCGAAATATAAAAAATTTTAAGAAGCTGGTTGAAGCAAGATGGAATACAGAAATTTCATCAGTGGCGAACAAAGACATGAATGAAAAACGTTGGCAGAAACCACTTTTAGTACCACTAATCAGTGATGTAAAAAAATTCAGAGAAGAAACTCTTAAGTACGCAAAAGAGTGCGAAAAGGAATTTCTTGAAAATACAGACTCAAATGAAACCTATAAACTTTTGGTTCAATGTACTTTAGCCCTATTAATCCTTTTTAACAGGCGGAGGATTGGTGATGTGCAGTACTTAAAAGTAGAGGATTATAACTCGGAGAGGAAAACCGACTTTCAGGACTTCGAGGCTGCCCTAACAGAAAGTGAAAAATTCTGACAAAACATTATAAAAGAGCTGTAAATGGAGGAAAGGGATCCCGAGCTGTTGTCATATTGGTTCCATCGTTGTTACAAAACTTTATGAATGTGATACTTAGAAACAGAAATAAATATATTTCGCCAGACAATCCATATATGTTCGCAATCCCTAAAAGTAGGCTCAAATGGGCCCAAGGAGATGTTGCAATTAGAAGCTTGACCAAAAAAATTAAACTAGAAAATCCAGCGGCTATTTCTAGCAATAGACTTCGTAAGCATATTGCGACAGCTATGCAAGTTCTTAGCATGTCTAAAAGTGACTGCAAGCAATTTTCTAAGTTCATGGGCCACACAGAAAGAACGCATGAGGAGTTCTATGAGTAAGCTAGTTTCCAGTTATTTTGTAATTCCATCTATCCAATTTAAGTGTTTGAAAAATAAAAAAAGCAAATCTTGAAGTCCAAGATATATAAATTTATGAACATTAACTATTTCAAAAGACCTACTTTAATTACTGACGAGTCAACTTGCCAAATTGACCAATTAACTGACCTGGCTCTTGCGCAATTCATCCTTTTCAAATTGGGGGACAAATAAAAAATATCAGATATTTTCCTTATTTTGGTAAATACCTAAATTTTTTCGACATACGTGTTTTCATCAAAATTTTATACTTGACCCAATGGGGTTAACAAAAAATTAAAATTTTTGTTAAACATATTCATTTTCATATTATCAAAAATTAAATGACGAACATTTGTTTACCTTGCCTAAAGTACTTTTGAAGTTATCCTACTACACGGTAAATTTCTGATTTTTTATTATTTTAGACAAAAATCTGTATATAGATAAATGGTTAGATAGATAATTAGGTAGTCCTATACGAATTTCGTTTAATTTTTAATAAAAATATAATTTTGCTCGGAATTAATTAAAATTATTCCCTTATGTGTTTTATGCCTAAATCGATATATTAAGAAATTAATATAGGAAAATCAGTGTTAGTTGAGCCTTACCGGACGAATTTTTATTTTAGATTACCAGTTGATATATATCAGACAGCCAGAGTAGTAAAATTACTACTCATGATGGAAAAAGGAGTTCCAACGGAGTACAAAGGAAAGAATCTGTCAGAGATTGAGGTTGATCCTAATGAATATGTAGAGGATGGGAAGCAAACAGGTAACGAATTTATTAAACATTTATTATGGTTTTTGTAATCAATAGCTAAGTATTAACGAATATTTTTTAGATAAAAATGTACCACCAGTTAGAAATCGGGAAGAAAATCCTTCCTCAGGAGATAATGGGTTAGATAATCGTGGTAAGCTTTTGTAATATTTTTAACTAAAGAGCGTTACGGTTTATTATAATTGTGGTTCGGTATGCTAGCCTAACTTGTAAATTTTTATTTTATTAGATATCTATGACCGTGACGAGGATGTTGCTCTAACTAAAGAAGCGATACCTAAGAGACAAAAATCAAGAAATCAAAAAAATTGTACGTGTCCTTAACCAATAAGAAATATTTATCAAGTTTTAATTAATTAAATTTACACACACACAATTGTGTTTTTTTTAGGTTGGAAAACTGACGAGCTTAATCTACTTCAGAATCATTTTGACAGCCTTATAATCCAAGGTACTTACCCAACCTCTAATCAGATAAAGGAATTTATTCAAGTTACTAATATTAACCGATCTGTGCCTATTATAAAGTCAAAGATACAACACTTAATAAAGTTGAAAAACCGATGAAGCTGATGTAAAATTTAGAGCCAAATTTCTTTTTATATTTAGAAGAATTGTCTAGCATTTTTTTAAATTAATATTGTAGATGGTTTTTTGCTTCCTCAATACTACAACAAGCTAACTCAAAAATGATCAATTCTTGGTTAACTTCATACAGACATGAACATATTATAAACTAGGTACTCTTTTCAATGCAAGACGTAGGTAACTCATATGTGACGTTGACACCCGTTGTCGAGATAAGAGTAACCTACAAGTTGCAAATAAAATATAAGACCATTTGTTGTAGACTCTGTAAAGTTATCTTAAAGTCTCAACTTTCGAGTTATCTAGTTGTAGTATAGGTATCGTTAGGATATAAACATTGGTTTATTGTTTACTTTTGTTCTATATCTATATTGTTATATGATTTAACATTTTGTTTGCTTTTTAAATAAAAAATAAATAAAACTGGCAATTTAAATAAGTCTTTTAATGGTAAATAATGTTAAGAGAAAGAAGATAATTCCATCTGACTGGCCAGATTTCGCCCTTATTTCTATATCTAAATATGAAAAAAGAGGAATATCAATCACTGGTTGGTGGTTCTTAGGGCAACTAAACTTTAAATAAATAATAAAAGAATGTTTCTTCAAACGTCAGAAAACACAACATTTGTAGACGGACTTCGTAATGTTAAAGTTCTACTTTATTGTTTTACTTTTCAGGCGCCAGCAGTAAATGTAATGCAAATATAATTATATGTAAATTGTTTTAAATTTAAACTTTTCAAGAAAAAATAGCTTGTTTTACTAATAGAAAAAGTAAAAATCAACCACAAACTTACAAATTTCCTACTTAAAACTCAAAAATATCTAGTATCCACTACTCCACTTGTCAATGACAGAAAATATTATGACAAATGTCATTTTTAATATGACATTTTTAAATTGCATTGTTTTCAATGGTAACCTAATTTAAGTATCGGTCTAAAGAAATTACTTTATTTTTCGGACGCCGCGCCGTTAATAAAGTAATTTTTGCGGCCACGTGCGTTATGCAAATTACCTAATAATATGTAAATTACTTGAAATTTAAACGTTTAAAGAACAAATAGCATGTTTAATTCGGAAAAAAAGTAACTTTTTATGGCTTGGTTGTAGATGCCGGACTCGCTAAGCTCGTCCGTCAACCCTATAACCTCGCTTTAAAAAGTGTCACTTTTTCTCCTAATAAAACAATATACTATTATATGGAATATATCTTTCTGTACCTTTAATTTTTTTTTCTATTTTGGTAATAACGTGTTGCACTCTTTTGTCATTATATCAACACTAAGCATTAAGTACATTATTACAAATAAATTAAAATAATTATATTAAATATATATAAAAAAGAAAGTTAATAATTGTACATAGTGGCCTTCACAGATCTGGCAATACCGCTGGAGGTATTAAAGCTAAGTTTATTTCTCATAAATTGTATATGGAATAGAGGTAACAGGGAATAGAAATTTATTAGGTAGTATATATAAAAATTTAATCATTAAAATCACTACCCCTCTTTTGCAAAATGGGTTTTTGGTTTCCACCCCATTCCAAATATAGGAAAATTATTATATTCTGACTAATGGTTTAGGTGGAGGTCAGTCCGCCTATCTTATTACCCGGAGGTAACAGGGTATTAGGTATACATATATATATATATATATATATATATATATATATATATATATATATATATATATATATATATATATATATATATATATATATATATATATATATATATATATATATATATATATATATATATATATATATATATATATATATAATCCAAAATTTATATATTCTCTATATTGTATTTTCGATCATTGCTGTACTGTAAGTTAATAATAATTATATTCGTTTTCATATATTTATAAGAAAATTAAAAATATTTCAATTTGTCAAAAACATTTTTTTTGAAATCACAATCCACCCACATGGTTATTTATGGGTTGAATTATTGTATTTAAATATTTATTATACGATAAACTTTTAAAATATTTTATTTCTACAATATATAAGTCACTAAATAGTTTTAAAATTTAAAAAAATGTAATTTTGTGTTTAGGGGTTATTTTCAAGGGTTGAAAAGTTACAAATATAATGTAAATTATAACTTACAACATAAAAATTTATTTATTTCAAATATTAAGATTTCTTTTTAATTTCCACAACGTCTATTTCTATGGTTTTTAATTTTTTTAGCATAAGGGGTGGTCCTTACCGCCTTAAAATAAAAAGCACACTTTAGGCATACATAAACTTTGATCTAGAAGGTAAAAGGAACTAAGTTCCAAATTTTCATAAAAATTGAAATTGTACAAAAAAATTCGGAAGTCACATACCTATTTTTTTCCCATAGACTATACTATAAAAAATAAGCTCACAGTTGTTTTTATCATAATTTATTTGAAATAAGTTACGAAAATTAAAAAGTAGCTGCTTCAACCAAATATTAACTTGTCTTTCTTTATTTAAAATATATTTTGATTTTATTTATGGTAAAAATCCCAATTTTCATATAAATACATAAAAAAAAAAAAACAATTACACATTTCGGAAAATAATTAACATAAGTTTTACATAAATAAAGTAAATAACCAAATCTATTGTGAATTTAAATTTAGGCAAATAATTACATAAATGGAAAAAACGTTGATTTGTTTTCCAGCAAATGGTATTTTTGTTTAAAGTAGCCTACATAAAAAATCGCACAAGGAGCAACCAATTTGATCTTTAGCACCGCCCCGTTAAAAAAAAAACATTTTTTTAAGGTACGCCTAATCTGCTATTTGCTGGGCCGTCTGGGATTCCCCAGATTTGCCCTAGTTGTGAAGGCGTCTGAGGGCCTTCCAAAAGGATTTTTAAAGAGGGACAAGGAAAACTTGATTCATTGGAAGATAAAACTTAAATTCAAACAAATTTACGCATGACTCTCCTCTTAAAATTAGGTATAATTTCAAGGATTTAAGTTGTTCCGACTTTTACAAATTTTTGTTGGAAAAGAAAGAGGTTTTACCAAAAATTGCAACGACCAAAAAATGCCAAAATAAGTAAAAATATTAAGATCTAGTAAAAATTAAAACTAATTATGTTCTTTCCAACTTTATGTTACTTCTTCTATAGACTCACCATTGGTGATATTTCCATTATTCCAAAACCGTGTCAATTTGGACCTTAACTTTGGGCTTTGGGGATAATTCCCCCCATGACTGTTCCCGTCGTGTTGGTCTTCCGAGTCGACTTTGCCACGAAGATACTCCGAAGGGCCGGGGCTTCTTTGGTCAGTTTCACCTAGCACTGCTGGTCGGTAGTCCTGCAGCATTTCAAAAAACTCATTTTTTCCTGGAACAAAACAAGACGTAAGTCGACCGACGCAGTTGGACAACATTTTTAGAATAATAAAAAACACAACTGGTCTGGGAAAAAGGAAATATGTAATATAATTAAACTTGTGGTATTCCACACTTTATCATAATTTATTGCTGATTTCTTTGTTATACGATTATTGTTAAATATATATCATCCATATATATAATTTGCTAATGTGGATATATTTATATGTAGGTACTTTTTTTGAATTTCGCCCCCGGGACAAAAATAGGAGCAAAAAAGTGTTTTTTTACCGTTAACCGTACGGAAGGCGTCTTACGGAGACAGATGCTACTTAATATTGTCTCTCGCCTGGCGGAGACAGGCTTTTCATCTAGTACTAATATAACTATTACCACATTTTTATTATGACCATTATAAACTTTATAAAAAAAAAAAAAAATTTTTTTTTATTTTTTTGAAAATATATTAATATTAAATTTTTAATACACATTTAAACTAATTAATCAAAAAAATATTAACTGCAACGCCTGTGCGGTTTTAAATTTGCCATTTTATTTTTTTGATAAATATTTTAAGTATTTTTTGTAATACAAGCATTTTAAGACTAATTGATTCTTTTAATAATTGATTATTCTTTAATGTTTATAATTTTTATGTAATTTTACGAAATAATTAAGCCAATTCATTATTGGAGAGTTAAGAAATAAGTCGAAAAGATAATATATAAACCAAATTTTCCATTCAATAAGATATTAGCTGTTTCCAAGTAACTGTAACAAGTAAATATTTTCCTCTATGATTTAAATTGCACCAATTCATTATTGGAATTAACTAATAAATTGAAAAATCTGGAAATCCAAATATGCTTAAACATACAGCAAAAAAACACTCACAAAACCAAAACATAGAAAAGCCGCGAATCCTGCATTATTTAAGTTGAACTGACACATAACCTCCCGACTAGTGGCGATAGCGATGATACTGGTACAAAGTAATGACGTAG
This sequence comes from Listronotus oregonensis, assembly GCA_019359885.1. NCBI lineage: Eukaryota > Metazoa > Arthropoda > Insecta > Coleoptera > Curculionidae > Listronotus > Listronotus oregonensis. The sequence continues at coordinate 98,717 of JAHBCN010001485.1, forward strand.
ATACTGACGTCCCAACACCTTCCCCTACGTTACCGCTTTTCGCCAGATGAACCGGTATGTTAACTGTCCTAACAATTTTCAACGCGGTATGTCGCCAAAATTTGTTTAGTGTAACTTGTGTTTGTTTATTTTTATTTTTGTCATTATTTGATTTGCAATAATACTTGTATAGTATACTCATAAAATTGGTATATGTACTTAATATGAGGCTACAATTCAGCTCATTTAGTTTATAATTTTCTTTCCGACTGAAAATGTTAGAGGCCTCTCAAAGCCGATGTAGCTGACGTCCACGTTTTGTCTAGCGCCGTCACTGATGACATGTATAGCTTAGAGTTTCGTAGCAACATTTCGTTTTGTCAAAATCAATTTCATTTTCACAAACAAAAAATCTACAAAGAAAATAATTTAACTCTGGGTTTATTTACAAATTAATTACAGGGAAAAAGGGACATTTCCCGATTGTGGAACTCAAACCAAAGACTAATGCCATTAGGTGCATTACCTCTTACTCCAATGCTTTAGGCAAACCCATTTTTTATAAGATATTAGTTAGCTTGCGCGTGTTTTAAAAATTTTTTTTACTTAAACATTTTGAAATTCTTACTTAAATTTACTAGAGCGTATTCTAATAATAATAGTACAATATGCTTCTTAAGGGCAACAAAGCCTTCTGAAACGGAAATCTCGAAGACCAATATCTTTAAACCTATTTAACATACATGCTCATAATTTTCTGTAAACCATAAGGTTACAATGCTTTAATTTTTAAATTTTTAAAATCACAAGATTTTTATTTAGGGGCCTGATACACTGGGCGAGGCCAAGACAAATATCGACCCAAATTGTGATTTGTGAGTTCCATTTTTTGCAGTTAATTATGAAATTTTATAATTTCTAAATTAATTTTATTGTTGTAGTATGGACTAACCCTGATTATATCAAAGTGTTAACTCTGAAAATCCAGAAGATTAAGAAAGAAATGTTTTTTACACATCTTGAACTAAATTTCCTGGCAGTCGGTCGAAATAAGTGCACGTATTTTCTTTAATCTGTATGACAGCCACGAAGGCTTGTATGAAGACTAAGTACTCTTAGGTACTGCGGGTGCCAAGTTTTTAATTGTTTAACCTATTTTTCCCGTCAACGATGTCCAGGTACAAAAACATGCACTTGTTGCATTTCACAGCACTGCGATGGTACCACCACGGGCGTTTGACCAATAGCTACTACATCTAAACTAATCTTCAGTAACGTCTGGATATTATCATTCAGAGAGGACTTACAGTTTAACGTGGAAAGCGAACTCCATGAACACCGAATTTTTAACCTCCTATATCACGTCATTTTTGAGAACAACGTATGTGACAGACAAATGTAAGATTTAGAAAAAATCGCAATATTTGTTATGTAGTGTTTTTAAGCACAAGTTTAGAAATACCATTTTTACTTACTATGTGTATATTATAGTAATATTTATATTTTATGGATATTTTTGGTTCTAAGGAAATTTAATTTTAAATTTTATATTACTTTAAACAAATTTGAAATATAACCTGACAAGAAACCGCAGCACTGGTGAGTAAATAACTGTTTTTTTTTGTAGGCAAATCTAATTTTAATTGTTATACTTTTTCAAAAACATACTGTCTAAAACAAATAATTTTAAAATTTTTCTTAAATTTCTTTACCATAAATAGATAGTAAATTCAGAATAATTCCAATTAATTTTGCTGGTTTTAATAAAGTAATATTTACAAATAAAATAAAATATTTTTTAAAGAAAAATAATACCCAAAACTTAATATTAATAGACCCATAAATTTCTTGGACGTGAAAAATATGCGACATTAGGTCCAGTATGTCATATGTAGATTTAACATTTCCAAGTGGCGCCGGCGACATTATAGTTAAGTTATCTTTAGCACAGACCTAATTTATCACCAATTACAACCGCAATCTTTAAAGAAGGAAATGCTTTTACAATTGTTTAAAAAGGATGCAGCATTTATAAGTTATAAACAAAGTCTTTTCCACTCCACCCCTACTAAAAAAAATAATATACTAATACTAAGAAAGCAGTAAAATTTGTATGTAATTACCATAAAACTTCATAAACGGCATTACCGTTTTAGGAAAGTGAAAAAAATACTGAAAGGAACGGTGGCTGCATAGAGCATCATATCACACAGGAAGACAGAATGTTTTATCCTTTTTTTATACACAGTATATGGAGGTTAGAGAAGTAAAGGAGCACCCTCTCTTATGGCTGTTTTGCTCAAAAAGTGGCCCCAAAATAGCATTTAAAAATTAATTTAAACCTTTTATGCAAGAGAATGCCAAATCCAAGACAGACCGAATTTAGTACAAAATTTATTTGTAATGTAAAAAAATTATATTAAAAAACCGTTTTACCGAACGGATATAAATTTGATTCATTAATTGGTTAGACAAAATCTCAATAGGCCCCTTGCACATATTTTTTTTATTGGCTAAAAATAACACTTCTGTTAGATAGAGTTACAAGCATTTAAAACTTAAATATAAAACTATGGTGCGAAAAGGGAATCTACATCACAAGCTGCTAAGCACACATCCAAAATGCCTGATCAACAGAGACCACCGTTGCTACTAGATTAACGAAACTGGATGCAAATGATATTTTAAAAATGTAATTTTCACAAATTCCACTTTGACATGTCATTTTACAGATCTTTTTCTGCAGTGTCATTGTTGATATGTCTCATTTTTGAAAGATGCTATTTCTGGCAAATGTCAATTTTGATATATGTTATTTTGATACATGTTTTTTGGATAGATTTCATTTTTGCCCGGTGTCATTTTGAAAAATGTTGTTTCAGCCAGTTGCCATTGTTGACAGATGTCACTAGTAGGTAACAGATTTTTTTGACAGAAATTCTTTTAACAGATGTTATTAGAAAAAGGTGTTGTATTATTGTCATGTCGTTTATTTACCAACTTTTAAATTATTCATTTTAGGACTTAAGATCAAAAAAATTTAACGGGAAAGTGACATGTTTGCAAATACACATTTTAATGTGTTTAATTGTAGCTAAGCTCTATAACATATACAGGGTGTCCCAGAATATGTGGGCAATCTCTCGGAAACAGAAAACCTAAAAATATGACAAGTTTCCATAAACTTTTTCCTACGACCCTTCTCCTACGGAGATACAGATATATAACGGACGCCCCTGGAAATCGTTTTTTTTTTAATAACTTTTAAAATACTAGGCGTAATTTATTATTATTTTAATATGATGGTTACTGGATAAGTCTTCTTAAAATAAACCCATTGAATCATATTTGGCTTATTTAGTTTGCCAAGGACGGACTAGCTCTGACACAATAATAGCAATTTTTTTAACTTTCTGTATGATAAAGGCTCAACAATATTATGTTTAGATAGATTTAACCTTAAACTAAAAAAAAAGGTATTCTTGATTGACATCGATAAAATGAACTGTTTACGAGAAATAAAATATCATGTTTGTTAATTTTTTTACGTTTTTTTACAGGGCGTTTTCTAATTGTACGTCAATATTTGAAGAGGGACTTTTTGGGTCTATTCTAAGAAAAAAACTTCATATGAACGTATATCCTAAACGTCTTAACTTTTGAGATGCAGGGAGGTAAATTTTTTAAAAATAAATCATTTATTATTAATATATGTAATACCACTTTAGATATTTTAATGAAATTTGGCATACATGTATTATGTGTCATGAAGCATTTTTTAGTGTACCACATTTTTTTATTTACAAAATGGGCAGGTTCAATTCTGTACGAACGCCACTGGTGGAAAAAAAAAAAAATGTGGTATACTAAAAAATGCTTCTTGATACCTTGTACATTTATGCCAAATTTCATTAAAATATCTAAAGTGGTATTACAGATATAATAATAATAATAATAAATGATTTATTTTTGAAAATTTTACAACCCTGTATTTCAGAAGTTAAGACGTTTAGGACATGTGAAGTTTTCTTCTTAAAATGGACCCAAAAATTGCTTCCCTAAATATTGACGTACAATTAGAGAACACACTGTATAATGTAAAAAAAATACTAACCATGATATTTTATGTCTCGTAAACAGTTGATTTTATCGATGTTAATCTAGATTTTTTTCTTTAGTTTAAGGTTAAAGCTATTCAAAAATTATATTGTTAAGCCTTTATCATACAAGGTGTTAAAAAAATTGTTATTATTGTGTCAGAGCTAGTCCGTCCCTGGCAAACTAAATAAGCCAAGTATGATTTAATGGGTTCATTTTAGAAAGACTTATCTAGTAACCATCATATTAAAAAAATATTAAATTACGTCTAGTATTTTAAAAGTTATTTAAACAAAAACTATTTCCAGGGGCGTCCGTTATGTACCTGTATCTCCGTAGAGAAGGGTCGTAGAAAAAAAGTTTATGGGAACTTGTCATAATATTTTTAGGTTTTCTATTAGATTCCGAGAGATTGCCCATGCATATATTCTGGGACACCCTGTATATATTTTTTTAAATAGTAAAATCGAAGATACCTACTCTTTACAATAACTCAACATATTTTTCACTTTTATTTGTGCATTTAATACTATCACAGTATGACATTTAACTGACTTACTGTTATTTTGGCTTAGTGTGTCTCTTTTGGTCAAACGTGGCAGAATCAAACTTTTGGAATTTCCACATGAAACGAGTTTCTCCACAAAACTATGCAAATTATTATATTACAAAAACAACAGCGCAGTCTGCTTACCGTGAAATAAAGACTTAATTCTATAATCTACCCATTTAAGTTGTGACCTTAACTTTTTGTTTATTTTGTCAATTTTTTCGTCATGAAATCATTCAAACTAACCGTCAACAATAACTTTTTGTGCAGCTTTAATTTGGTGAGTCACAATGTGACTAAAAAATTAATTGATAATTTCATTTACAGAGGTATAGTCGAGCGGATTTTGCTACCTGCAAATCGCAAATAAGCAGTATGACCTCTGAAGAAAATGTAGGAAATGCTAGTTGCAGACCTCAGTTTGAAGTCCCCGTAAGATTAAAACTAACGTTTTTGTATATAGTGTTTATTTTTTAAATTATACTTTAAAAAGCGGATCATTAATGTAGAATAATTGAAAAATGTATAAAGGTGACTACAAAGATAAATTTAAGATTATTTTTTAATCCTCAGGACAGCCAACAAACTTTTACAGCTCAAATCCTAGATACCAAGACTGTCGATTTTTATATATTTAACCCACTTTTCCCGAGTTTTCCCACTAATATCTAGGTATCGCAACAGGCATGTACAGTAACGGCCATTAAATCTTGGGCAATTCTTTTTTCCTTTCGTAAAATAGGCTTATGTCACCTTCTACTTAATATAAATACCTAATTGAAAAAGCTAATAAAGAAACAGGTGTCCCTTGTCAGTGTCTAAAAATATTTTTTAAAAGGCCAAACTTAACTTTGGATCAAAAAGTATTAATTATTCATTATATTAAGCAGAAAGGTTGGCCAGAAAGGGATGTGGCGGAAGAGCTTAACATCCCAAACAGTACTATTTATTTTGTTTTAAAAAATGGTAGGAAACACACTCCTTTGAGAGAAGAGCTGGAAGTGGTCGCCCCAAACTATCGAATCAAGAACAAGACAATAATTTAGTTAATGTTTTGAGAAACCAACCATTTAAATCTGTCGTTACAGCAAAAACGAAAAGCAATTTCCCAGCATCGGTTAGAACGGCACGGCGAAGAATAAGGCAAATATCCGAATTGCGCTGCCTTAAAACCGTTTTTATTTATTTTTTTATCTTGGGACAGTCCACGAAGGCTGATGCCTAAGTACTAACGTACCGTGGGTGTCTTAATGCAAATAAAGAACAACGCATTGGATTTGCTTTACAATTTTACTTGGAACCTCCGATTTTTTGGGAAAATATAATATTCACCGATGAAAAAGTGTTTCAGTCGTGCTACAATCGGATACTTAAGATATACATAGTATACAGACCTCAAGGAACAAAAAATATACCCAAAAGAACAAAAGTAGTGGGCGATGTTCTGTAAATGTTTGGGGGTGGCTCAGTGCACAAGGACTTGGTGTATATCATTTTATCAAAGGAAGGTTCAATGCGGAGGTATATATAGATCTACTACAGAATATCATGCTTCCTTATGTACTGGATCGATTTCCAGACAGAAATTTTATCTTTCAGCAAGATAAGTGTCCCGTTCATACGGCCCGGTAAGTCGTTGAAGAGCAGCGTATCAGGGTTTTACCGTGGCCCGCACGTGGTCCGGATTTAAATGTTATGAAAAATGTTTGGGGCTTATTAGGTAAAAAAATAAATAGGAAAAATGAGTCTAGGCCACAAAATGTAAACGAACTTAAGAATAAAATTTTAGAGGCGTAGAATGAGTTACGTTAATATAGTTAGTCCATTCGATGCCTGGAAGGCTAAGCTCTGTCTTAGAAAAAACGGGGCCGCAATAAAATATTAAATTTGTTTGGAAGGATATTTAAGTTTGTTTGAGTTTATTAAATTGTTAATTAATGTATTAATTTGTTAGTTTTTATAAAATATAAATATTTTCTTTTACCTTTTGCTTTATTTATAGTAGTTAAAAGTAAAACAAGGTAAAAAAGAGCGATTTACAAAAATTGGCGGAAACGTCAAAATTTGACAATTTTTTTGCCCAATGTTCGTCACTGTACATATGGTTAGATCCGTTTCATTATTGAAATTATAATGTAACTTCTTTATTTGCCAACTTTTTTCAAAAAATGAAGAAACTTTTTTGTACAATCTAACGGTGAAGTCAGTTAAAAAAAACATTTAGGTTTTTCAGCACAATCATTGATTTCATTATTTTTTTTCGTTTATGCAATATTGAATTTTCTTATGATTAATAAGCAGTTTATGTTTCTTTTTTAGGAATCAAAGTCATAATAAAATTAAAATACAAAAAAATATATAAACGTGAATTCGGCAACAATGCATCACCTATTTTACACTCTAAAGTAAAATAGTAATATATCTGCATTTAAAAATAAATATTAACAGGATTTAAAAATAAAGTTATATATAAAACTATAATATAGCTATTTTTTATACTGTTTTGGTGAATATTTGTATTAAAAAATATTCTTTGAGATATTCGCCACATGCAATAAACGACTGCAATGCGCTGACGTACAGAAGACTTATACTGTTCGGAAATATACAGAACGGAATTCCTTTTCCGTTTAAACAACTTGGTAAAAATATATTAGACCTTATAAAGGGAAGCGGACTTCTATTACAAGAAGAAGGAGAAGAATAAGACAATATATAGGCTGCAGTGCAAATAAGGACACGCGACTAGCCCCGCTTAAATCAACCAATCACACATACAAGAAGGGACCAGTTCAGGTCCGAGTCTGGGCCCAGGGTATAGATCACTCTAAGAGCTCTTCTTAAGCCTTAAAGGAATTTTACTTCCATTCATCTTTTCACACTCTAACTGAAAAGGCCCAAACACTGTTTGTTCTTTTATCTCTAGAATATTCTACAGTATTCATACCGAGAAACCTTGACCGGCGAATTGGGGGCTGTTATACCCCCGGATGGCTTTGCTCAGGCATTCGCCAGCTAGCCCTCACCCCTTTAAAGCTTAGCAAGAGGCGGAGCAACCCTTCCGCATTGGTTAGACCTCCGTTAAATCGGGTTAAGAGAGGGGCTAGACATATTTCTTAGGAACTTCGATGTAGTCCGGCTCGAAACCGTATCGAAGCTCCCAACTATTTCAATAAAAAAAGCCATTCAAATGCACATTCAATTGTCGAGAAATGCAACAACAAAATCCAGATATAACCGGTTTCTTTCAGTTCCTTCTTTTGTCCTCACGAGCCTGTGCTATATACCGCCATATGGTCAACGTCACCACGTGTGATTAAAAAAGGGTTATAGGAATCACTCTTGACTTCGAAACTACACTTTCACCACACTCTGAATGGCAGGGTGAGTTTTTCCTTGATACCCGACGGGAAATACAAAACATACGGTTCCTCCTACCGCCTTCCCGGAAAGAACTATGTAGTAGTTTTTTTATCGACCGCACCTCACTGGTCGAGGTCAAACAGAAACTGACCGAGAAACCTTTTGCCTGTAGAGGTCCTTATTTTAACCTTTAAATCTTTAGGTTTTATGTTAACAAACTGCCTCTTTCAACACGTTGACACTCCCAGTATAAAAAAGTACCTGGTTTGTTAAACCGAAACAATATTCGAAACATTCGAAATGACGACCATTTAAAAAAAAACACGATTGACATTTTAAGGATTGATAAATAAAGCCAGCGGAATGTGTTTGGCCACAGCCCTACTTCACTACAAGCCGTGAACAAGGAAATCTGGCAACTATGCCTTCAGATTTAGCGACACACGTTTAGTCATATGATTTACGTTGAATGACCTGTTTCTCTGTTGTGTTATTGTGAATAAATCAACTTTTTTGAAAGAAAATATTGTTAAGATAAAGACTAAACCTGTAAAAGGTCTTACTGTGAAATTTGTGAGTGACCGGGGCAGTTTTTTCCGCAGACATTGCGTAAAAACAAGAATATCTGCGGGTGAAAAGTGCCGGTGTTATAAAGTACTTAAAGTAAATGGCGGCAAATGAACTTGACATTTTGTGGTGGTGCTTTTTAAAAAATAATTAAAATTGAAAGTGTATTTTTAAAGATTCGTGTTTGGTTTTTAATTTTGAAGGTATTTTTTAGTTATTTTTTAAAAACAGTAACAAATATTAGCATTGGAAATTACCGTAAGTACGTAGGTATACATTTTGGAATTTTGTCGTTCGTTTTGATTTTTGTTATTGCGTTGCATAGGTACTTGGTGCCTGCTTATTAGATACTATTTAGTTACTGTTATTATTATTATTTTCCTCCAAGTCCTTGTTTGTGCCTGGGTGCAAATCCAATTATAAAACTTCTCTTGATGCAGGAGAACCAGCTGTATCTGTTTTCACCTTCAAAGGACGAAAACCTTAAAGCCCATTGGCTTAGGAATATTCCTAGACAGTCATGGTCACCCTCAAAATATTCTGTGGTTTGCGCTAAGCATTTTGTAGAAAGTGACATTATTAGAGAGGATGATTATCGCTTGCCAGATGGGTCATGCAAAGGTACCTACCAAAACTAGACTAAAGTTAAATGCAGTGCCTAGTATTTTTCCAAATTTACCACATTACTTCTCAAAAACAGTCCCTGTTTCCCGAAAAAGTCCTGCTGAAAACTTGGCATAAACTTGAAAACAATAATGGTCGCCTTACAAACGACACCTATTCTGCACTTTGCCATAGTACCTCTGTTTTACTAGAAATAATTGACTATTCATTTTCAAAATTTGATTTGTCGTATATTTTACCAGGTAAATTTACTACTGAAAAGTTAGAAAAAGATTTGGTAAATACAGACTTCTCGGAGGTTGTAATTACAATGTTAGCTTTGATGATATTTTAAATGCTGAGAAAAAAATTAGACTCAAACATATATTTAGAAGCGCTGCTGATGGTAATTTCTCTTTAGCTGACATTAAAAAACAGGAGACAGCTGTATCCAGGAAAATGATCTTGATTGGACAATACCTCAAAATAATTACACTAAAAAATTTTTGTTTTTACCTGAAACTGAATACCTAAATGAATATGAAATTGACAAATCGGTACAAATTTATATAGCCTGTTATGCTGCCCACAAAATTGTAAAAAAATATAATAATTGTAACATCTGTGTTTCTTTTCTTGTTGAAAGTAAGGGAAACCTAATTGACGACGAATACTTTGATTGTCTACAACGTGGCGGTTTAAAGGTTCCTACAGAAATTGTTAAAGACGTTCTGTTCCATATGTGCGCGATTTTTGAGAAAATTATTAATGACCCTGATACTAGAGTGACTTCCTAAAAATGGAAAATCAAAAAGCTATCCTGTGTGATCTAACTAATTTAAGCACTAGACAACATGAAGGCTTTAATGATTTATGCTCGCAATGTGCTCTATATTTTCAAACATTCTTTTAAATAATTATGTTAAAAAAAGAAATAACAAAAATGCCACAGAGAAATCGGAAAAGGCTGAGTCAAAAAACAAAAAAAAAAGGAAACTAGACACATTTAATAAATAAATAAACAAAACCAAAACTAAGTACAATTACTAACTAAATGTTAAATTACACTTGTTTCCTTTTACAACAGCATCATGTTCTTATGCCTTGACCTATGCACATAAATTAATTTGTTTTAGAGTTTAAATATTATATAAATATATTTATTTTTTTAATTATTATACTGATTTAATTATTTTAATGGAAATATCAATACTATTTACGCGATCTTTGAATTGAGCCTTAAATGAATTTAAAAATACGCGCCTCGATACCCGGATTACGCTCATCGCGCTCGAGGGAAACCGATCTGAATCTCTTGCCGGTTGCGGCGTTGCCAAGTGGTTGTTCACGGCTTGTAGTGAAGTAGGGCTGTGGTTTGGCGCTTACTATACAAATCAAGAAACCATATCAGATTAGTTGTTTTTTAAAGAGTTATCCAATAAATGCAAGTCAAGCTGATCGTTTTTTTTTTTTAATTTTACGCTTTAAGTTTTGAAGCTTTACCAGATAGATAAAACTGACCTCTTTTTTAATTCCAAAAATAAATCCAATATCGATGTCATTCGTCTCTCAATGTCTTTGATACCGACGAAAAATATTTGGTGTTTAACAAACTCTCTTCAAAAAATTAAAAAATTTGAAAGCAAAATCCACTGCACTATTATATAAATAATAGTTAATTATTTTTACCTTGACTCTATTTTAACTCGATTTGTATATTTGTATATATTTACACAGACAATATGTAATATCTTTGTGGTTTCTCCTCGTCTGTCATAGATATTGTTCTGGGTGTTTATGTTTCTTTAGTAATTCACCATTTTTAACAATTATCTAATAGGTCGATGATACATCGTATATTTATTTACTTTGAATATTGAGTTATGATTTACACTCACAAGACATATAGTCGCCCTATAATATTAAAATTAATCACAATAATAGTGTCCCAATGTGATTGGTCAATTTTTATAAATACAAAATAATTTAACCAATTTTTTAAAAACTGCGAGACAACTAACACCTTTAAGTTTCAGGTTTTTCGGTTGAAAACTACAATTTTACCAGGATTACGATATAGTCGAATGAATTTGATAAAAACTTTGTGTGTTGATAAATAAGTACTTCAGAAACAAAAGTCACATAGTGCCGATATGCGCTGCTGGGGTGGTTGCCACCCTTTCTAGGGGGTGGTAATGTTTTTACTCAAAATAACCTCAGAATTCAATAAAGGGACAAATTTTAAGCAAAAAGTGTGGTATACATTTTTTTGCTAGATTTTTCGATGAAAAAACAATGGATTTTTAAACCGTTTTTTATAATAACTTCAAAATTAATAGTTTTACGAAAAAAGTGCAATTAAAAGAATTGAAGCTTATAAAAAAACAAAGAGATTCGTTTTTTTACGAGTTCTATAAGTAAAATGTAAACTGAGATATGGATGGTCAAAGAAAAGGGATTTTTCGTTGTATTCTTGAACCCAAACATTACATTACATTTTTCCAAAACACTTTTTAAAGAGCTTAAAAATACCTTTAAAATAAGCACTTAGTAAAAGTCTTTCGCATAAAATTCACGTGAGATACGAGCAAAAAAAGATGGTTTTATCGAATGTTTGTAAAAAATGCGCATTAAAACTAACGTCATTCTCGTTAGGATTGAAATTAAGTATATTTTTTCTACAATTCACCTAATTTTGGTGGCATTTATAAGATCTTAAAGTTAAGCTACATTAAAATGTCTAGGTTTCGAAAAAAACATAATTAAAATCTTTTTTTTTTGTAAATATTAAAAAAATATATTTTAATTAAATAACTCGAAAACCATAAAAAATACGTAAAAAATGATGGACTTTTTAAAATAAATTTTGTACATACCGGGTGGTGCCTCGCCTAGCGGAACATAGGAAATCCCATGTAAATTTTAAGGAGATCAATTATTGGCTTCCCTGTACATTTTACAGAAAAAATTACCAAATTTTGGGTTCAGGTAAAACCAAACAGGCACCTGTAAAATGAATATTGTCCTTAACATGAGGAAAAGTGTCAATAAATCAGTGACAGTCGGTATTTGAAAAAAAATATGAATTATTCAATCTATGAAAAAGTATCCATAATTAAGTGGCATTATGCGGGAAACAGTTTTAGAGCAGTATCTGAAATGTTTTTAGTTTCTTTCCCCACCAAGCCCATTACGTCCATTTCAACTATTAAACGTTTGGTCAGTTAGTTCGAGTCCAAAGGTACCGTAATAAATAATTGTAAATATTCAACTCAGGATATCGAAAATAGAGCCAAAGAAAGAGAGAACAGAGATCTTAATAATCTACTGAGTGTGGAGAAAAACAAAATGGTTAGTACGAGGTTTCTTGGGCAAGAGGTAAATAAACATCATACAACGGTATTGCGCACTTAGAGAAAACATAAATATTATTCGTATAAATTCGAAAAACATCAAGAGCTGCAGGAAGGAGATAAAAAGCGAAGAATGGCATTTTGTTTTGAAATGGCGTAAAGAGCAAATAACGATAGGAATTTTTTAACAAATATTTGTTTTACCGATGAATGTACATTCACCCTCAACAATGAACCAAATGTTCAGAATTGTCGGTATTGAAGCCAAGAAAATGAACATCGCTTTGTTTATACTTGGACACAATATCATTGCACCCTTTTTTATGGACTATAACCTGACAGCAGAAACCTATTTGGAGTTTTTCAAAATCAAATTGGACCCGCCTTGGAAGAAGTTGTTCGGGAAGAGTTAGAGAGTACCTGGAAAATGCTTTTAACGGCAATATTATTGGTCCACGGTACCGGATACTTTGGCCAGCCAGATCACCTGATCTTTCACCGAATGACTTCTTTCTGTGGGGTCACTTAAAAAGTGTCAGATAGAAAATCAGTATAAATTAAGAGTTTAAAAATGGTTATTTATTAACGTAAGGTAAAAATAACACTTAATTTATTTAAAAATCCGTAAATAAAAATGAATTTTTAAGAAGTTTGTCACGTGACACAAAACGCTCCTGATTGGTCGAGTTTATGATGACGTCGCCTGCTTGTAAACCTCGTTTGCCTACTTGCGCCTACTTGTGATATATTAGCTTTCGAAACCGTTTTAAATAAGATTCTTCGATATTATCCATTGTTTTTGTGTGATTTATTTGCAATATTTTACAAATTCTGTCAAGTACTTTTACCATGAACTACGATTTTGTAAAAGCAGACAGCAGAAACCTTTCCCAAGTCGACGCAATCATGGTCGTATTATTTTTCAAAAATAAATTCTTTTATGCTTCGGAGCTAAAAAATGTGAAAACAGCAAAGTAAGTATGATAACACTTTAGTGGTAACTTAAAATAATATCATAAAAAAGTGAAATCATGATGAACTTTCACAGCAAGCAAGAACTTTTATAGGTTATAAATGTTAAGTTAAAACAAACAAGTGTAATGCTTATTTTGTAGCTACAATTTTTAACTAATATTATGGAAAACAGCGGAAATATTCGAAGTGAGTTGCAAGAGACATTCTGTTAAAAACATTAGAGGTATTATAATCTCAAATCAATAACAAAAATATTTACATTCTGAATGTAATTAATTATTACAAAATATAGATATTATGTTTACTTACATCGTAATGGTCTTCACAGAAGAAAATATTTGTACCATTCGCTATGTCATTAGGATCCCCCCGAGAAAGTTTCAACCACTTTCGGCGCACATCGACATTCTTTGGAACACTTACAAATAGTTTTCCGGAGTTTTTAACGACGTATTTGTACATTTTGGAACTGCACACCATTTGTAACTCATTTTGTTACATAAATCACTGATAAAATGTAAATCCAATCGCACTTTCGTTTTTTCTTTGCAACAAATGTATGTGCCACAGATCCGAATACAGGCAAGTGACGTCACCGACCCATTGCAGGCAATTCTTTCATATTTGTTCAAAGTTTTTGCAAATTGTACCAAATAAAAAAAAAACCTTTTTGGGTTCCTAAACTCACATAATATAAAATATTTAAAACCTCATATATTTGAGAAAATTTATTTAGAAATTAAATAAATACAAATTAAATAGAGTTGACGTACCTTGTACACCTACTGGTCTATCAATAACATCAATTGATCCGTGACTGCCGTATTCCCTTTTTAAAGTTGGACTACTAGATTTAAACGGTCGCCCGTTCTGATCCAATAACTCTAAGCTAGAGTTGCTTCTGCACAATGCTTCTGAGGGCAAATGATTGGTCCTCCTTGCTGTGGGTTGATGATGGTGTCTATCATTAAATGAAGATCGGGAAGCGGAAAGTCCTGCGTTTGCCCAAGCTCTGAAAATAATAAATAATAGTAGTTTTAGCTCTATTATATTTCATTATAAGATACAGAGATACAAACAATGGCGCATCTTTAGCAATATTACTTGTAATAGCTCAATGTCTAACTGTCGAAAGTGCAATTCTAATTGGGTTGAATATTTTTATTAGCTGTTTGACAATTTTTTAATCAACAGCTGCACACAATATTTTTATGGTGTAAAAATAAATACTTTTAATAATAAATAATCTGTAGGTAGGTAGGTAGGTTTAAAGTGAGTGGACTTTTTGCCCTTCATTTCACCGTTGGTTATTTTGGTTCACCCTTTTAATTTCTTCCAATAGGATCGGACTTCTAATAAATCCGATACCAGATTGGAGAGTTTTTTAATCTCCTCTTATTCGTGTCGCTACCAGACACGAGCACAATGTGTTCGGGATGTGTTCGGTGCCCTGTCTCCGGAGAGTATGACGAGCAGACGATTAGATCCATCATGCCCTCCCTCTCCCGGTCAAAGTGACTTGGGTGGCTACCATCCTTGTTACAGGAACCAGATGTTCTTTCTGAGGCCGCATCTCCGGTCTTATCCTATGAAAACGGTCCTTTCCGCTTTCTGTTTAAAGCCGGGGAAACCTTTTTCCTAAAAAGGGTCGGTTCTGTCCGCCTTCTGTTTGTATTCGGGGAACCCCCTTCCTAAGCACCTGTTTGTTCGGGATGGTTTAAATTTCCCGTAACCCGGCGCCGGTGACTTCAGGGCACCTTGAAACTGCTTGTGACCTTGGGTGGCACCTCTCGAAACGGTTTATCCGTTTCGGCCCAACCACCTTTTCAATTTTTTCCTATTTTGGGGAGCTAGGGAAGTAATAGTCCACCACGGCAGAGCCCCATTACCGTAGAAAGGGGCTAGATACTCTGAGAGGTCGCCCTGTATTCAGAGGCACCTTTGGGGAGACACCTGTTTAAGGCCAGGATGTCTTCACTCATCAGCACGGTATGCTAACACCTTGAGTTAAAGCCTGTGTTCATCTTATTTGGATCCCAACCTAGCGCATGTTCCAAAACCTAATGGGAACCACAACAGATGTTGAAACAGGGGTTTGGGGAAAAAATAATCTGTAAGAAAACCTTAATGCAAGCTGGAATCTTGTGCAAAAGTTCTTGGTGTAAACTGTTAAGAGTGCAATTTCAATTGGGACCCACACAGATTCTAGTATTTTTATTATCTGTTTGACAATTTTCAAATGAACAACTTTGAACGAAATTTACATGCAGTAAATATAAACCTTTTTAATATCAAATAATTTATTAATTAGACTTTAGTTACAGTGTTAACGAATCTGTAACAATAGTACTTTTAGTTGCCAAATGTTAAAACTTCAGCAGTCAGTATCTGCACAGATTGGAAATTTTCTAATACTTTTTTTACAGTTTTAATTATTTTTTTTTAAATCTTGGAAAATCCACGTAGGTTTATGCCTTTAATACTAACGTACCGTGGGTGTCTTTAGTGTGGTGAGAGGGAGTTTGTTCACACGGGACTTTTTTTGGGATTGGGAGGGAAGGAAAAAATTCTTTCGGGCAGCAGGTTCCATAGTCTTTTACATCTAGGAATGAAGGAACGAAAAGAGAAGTTCGGGGCCCTCTAACTGAACTGTAAAAAAAGGGTGCTTAAAAGTTTGTCTACGTTTTGCTCTGTTGGGAGCTGCCAGAAGGAATTATATTCCAATTCCTCTGAGCAGAAGCCGTGAAATACCTATAGAAGAGCGACAGATCCTTTACAGCTCGACGGTGGGAAGAAGAGGAAGCCTTTCTTGAGCGTTGGATCATTAATAAGACGAACGGCTTTCTTTTTAAAAGGAGTCTAGAATGCTAAGTGTTGTGGGGGACGCCTTCCCCAGACATAGAACAATATTCAAAGAGGTTTGATTTGGGATACATACAGAGTGTAAAGATTGGAAAAAAGAAATATTTTCTGGCTAGGAGAGGAATCAATCTTTTTTGAAGCTGCCAAAGCTATGGATGAAATGTGTTTGTGCATTGAGGTTATTCTTAAAAAACGCCCGACAAGATTAAACGACTTTGTTCGCAGAACTTGGCCACTCATTTGTAGGGATAAGCATTTGCAGCCTTTTTGCGACAGCGAACATGACTGTGTTTTTGAGGCATTAAACTGAACAAGATTTTTGGCGCCCCAATCCAAGATAAGTTTGAGGTCTTGTGAAAGAGATATTTGCATTGACCTGCGCTTGTTTTCGAAATCAGAATTACACGGTGGCTTAAGAAATTGAATACTAGATTGGAGGGTAGTATCGTCAGCAAAACTATGAATGGGATTGAATGTGGAAGAGAGAAGATCGTTAATATGCAGAAGAAACAGCGTGGGTGCCAGCACTGAGCCCCGGGGCAGACCAGCATTAATTTGGTAGAAGCTGGAGGAATGACCATCTACACTAGCTGATACGTCGATTAGAAAGAACTTGAAAGCCAACAAAGCTTAGGGGAAGACCGTAAGAAGGAAGTTTGTTAAGAAGCCCATCATGCCAAACCTGATCGAAAGCTTTGGATATGTAAAGAGCAACGATCTGAGATTCACCAAAAACTCAAGGAGTTCCAGTTGTGTGAGACAAAGGAAAGAAGATCAGCTGTGGATCTCCTACGGAACCATATTTCTATGATGTATGTTTTTCCAGATACTTTAAGATTTGGGAATTAATGATTTTTTCCATTACTTTGCAAACAACTGAAAGAAGAGATATAGGTCTATAGTTAGAAGGGAGACTTTTGGATCCTTTTTTGGGGACAAGTTGCACACGTGCAGCTTTCTAACTCTCCGGGAAAATGCCCTTGTCGTAAGAGATTCGAAAGAGGCGAGTTAAGATGGGTGCAAGATCGGGAGCACATTTGCTGGTATGTCATCCAGCCCAAATGATTTTTGGTAGTTAGTTTTAAAATAAACAACAACAAAGAAAATTTTCATGCAATAAAAATTAATATTTTTAATGATAAATACTTTGTGAAAAACACTTTAATTACAACGTTAATGAATCTTAACGAGAACTTTAAGTTGCCTAGTGTAAATAAGTGAAAGTGCAATTTTAATTGCGTACCTCGCAGATTCGAATATCTCTATTAGCTGTTTGACAATTTTCGGGCAGTAAATATTTACATCCCTTATAATAGATAATCTATAAAAAAGACTTTAATTACAACCCTCCGACCTTTTCGTTGGGCAACCCTGTAGATTTTAAGGCTCAAATATAAACACACTGAAGAATGGAACACATCAGATAATCTCAATAACACTGTCATCTACTGAAGCTGTGACAAAATTAAAAAAAAACATAAAAAAACTGAGGGTTTAATGAAAAAATTTTACAAGTCATGCACAAGCAGCTACTCATAACAGCAGAAGTTCCAGAAAAAGACTAGA
>JAHBCN010001486.1:0-116317 GCA_019359885.1 Listronotus oregonensis
ATAATCACAAAGATATATTTGTTACGTTTTTATATTAATAAATGTTGACAACATTAGCCGGGTCTTAAAAAAATAAATATTTATTATCATCATAGATTGTGGGGGAACAGAAAAACCCCCCTTTGAAATTGCGGTTATTTCTTCTGCTTAACCTATGTTTTTATTAAATTTTTTCATTCCTCAATTTTTATAAATAAGATATATTTAATTTAAAAAATTTTTCCCCAATTATTTTACTATAGATATACAGTGTAAAGTTTTTACCCGTTTACTTAAAGATCTTTTTTTTTGAGCTTTTGGGGGTTTTCCCCAATAGCATTATAGAAAAAAAACGAAGAACATGCAGCGTTAAAAGGGGGGAGATATCTAGCTAAAAAAAACGACGGATAGTTGAACAGGAGCTATGACCTAGGAACATAATTTCGCCCTTTTTAATTTAAGTAACATTTTTATTTTTTTTTAAGCAAAAAGGAGTTTAAACAGTTACTTTTTTTAATGCCCAACATCAAAAGAGTGACCTCAAATTAAAATGCTAAAATTTTTTTTTCTAATCTTAAATTTGAAAAAAAAGCAAGATTTATTGTTAAAAAAGCTATACATCTCCTTAAAAAAAGGGGAAAAAACAACCCCTTTTTAGTTTTACATTACGCAAGTGGAAAAAGATAAATTGGCCCCCCAAAAAAAAAAAATTGTACATTACATGCGATATAGGGTTTAAAAGTATTTTCCCCCCCAAACACGTGGCCAGTTTTGCCCTTACCCTTCTCTTAAAAAAATTGCAGAAAATGGTCAAAAAATGAAAATTTTAAGGGGTGACAGGATCTGCAATGCAACAGGGGGTTTCCACTTTTTTTTCCCCGGGGAATACGAATCGGTAGTTATTTTTGTTTCATTACCCTTCAGTCATTAGCCAATTGCAAAAAATTTTTTAAAAAAAAAAAGGAATTTTAAAAGTGACGGGATCTACACATGCTTAAGGGGGTTCTCTGGTTTGAGGGCCCCTGATTTTTATGCATTTTTTGGAATTTTTTTGTGAGGACTAATGAAGAGATATAATTTTTAAATTTTTTTCATTTTTTATAAGTGTTTCAAGAGTATATGTAAAAATTTTTTTGCTAAAAATATTCATTGAACCAAAGTTATAGCGCTCTGGAGACACCTGTTTTTAAAAAAAGGACCCCCCCCCCTTAAAAAACAGCTGGTTGGCTTATCTGACACAAAAAAGAATCGGCGACGTTTATTCTTAAGCTTAATGGAATGGACTATTAGGGAAAAAAAAAATTGGGGTTTTTTTACAGACTTGGGAAAAAATTATTTCAAAATTCCCCTGTATTTTTTTTCAATTTTTTTTTTAAAAAAAAAGAAATATTTCAAATTTTGGAGTGATAAAAAAATTTTGGGGTTTGGGATGATCGCGTTGTTAAAATTAGCAATGGTTTTTGGAAAATTGAAAGTTAAAACGGTTTAGAATTTTTTTAAAAAACGTCATTGTCAGTGTTATTCAATGATTTTTTTAGGCAACCTGTCAAAATCTGACATTTTGTTAAACATTCAAAAATTTTAAAACAATTGCTAATTTTCAAGCGATCATCCCCTGGCCAATGTGTTGAGTCAACCATAAAAATTTTTAAATGAATCAGTCAACCCGTTCCCGGGAAGACAAACATAGTTTTGTGAAAACGCGTTTGATGTTGAACCATTAATCTGCTATACCAAAATAAACTTTACAACGTAAATAACTACATCAATTTTTTCTTAAACTTATTTAAACCCTTCTGTACTTGTATAAGTTTTACATTTGTATGAAGGGTCTCAGGTATCAAGCTGACAGAACTCTCAGCTCTTGAACACCTGCTTCTTCTAACTGCTGTATCTTTACAATGGCTTCAAATTTTGAAAAATCATTTTACCACCATATTTCAGATATATTAAGGAAATAATTTATGCAAAAATAAAAATTAATTTTTAAACTTATCAAACCAGAGAACCTCCTTAATGCAGAAATAATGTGATTAGTTAACCCTTTATTTAAGGGGATGAATAGACAGTAGAACAATACATCTTGTTTTTTGTTTACCCAAATTCATGACCAGACAAATATTTTAAGCACTTATACGTTGCATTTTAATAATTCCAGTCAAGTGTTTGAAAAACAGGCTAAAAAACCTTTTTTTTGCCCTCACTCTTCAGATTTTAATCGTCTCCCCGTAACCACGACAATGCAGTTAAAGAATTTACTAACGAAATATGACATAAAGTCCACGATTTTTTTCTTACTACTACGCTGCATGTTATATCTGAAAACCTATGGTACAACGAATACAAGGTATGATACACAGGCGTTGCGGTTTGGCATGGCGTCACTGAGAGAGTTGCCCCTATTAAATTTAAATGCCGTTTTTTAGGAAAAAAAATTGTAAGGTCCAAAAAACATTTAAAACCCCAAAAAGAGATATTAATTAATCGTAGAAAATATCATTCATTTGAAATATATACTCTCCCCACAAAATTAAGGCATAAATCTCATCATTTAAAAATGACTTAAAAAAAACTTTATTTACTCTCCGCTTACGTCCAAAATGCGAATATCATACCTTGTGTTCGTTGTGCCATGTGAAAAACCGATACTGTATCTAATTCAAGGAATGGGATTGGTATACATCAAATGGGTAATAATTTAACTTTTTAACTTAATCTTTGTAGCATTTTTTTATATTTTGTAAATCTAGCAAATTTTTAATAATACATTTCAATGATATTGGATCTGTATTTTTTCGGTTTAAAAGATGTCCCAAAAAGCAAAAAGTAATATTAAAATATAGTTAGGTTTAAGCTTTAAAATGATTTTGTATGTATAGTGATATAATTTATATGTTACATATATATGGAAGTTAGTTATGTACTATTTACTCAAATAAATTTATTTATATGCTATGCTCATTCAATCGGGTTTACAACTGAATCATCTTGTCTCCAGCTTTTCTGACCTTTCAAGTCTATTATTTCCGCCAGGTTTTTCTTAGTAGCCTAAAAACGGTAAAATTATTTACAAATCATTATATGAGGACTGAAGAGGACTGAACAATGCCATATTTGTAGCTTTTCTCATACTTAAAAAAAAACATCTAATAGGACTTCTTTATTGGTTATATACAGGGTGTAAAAAGTATGATGCTCAGGATTTTAATGGGCGATAGTGAAGCTCAAAATAAGTCAAAAAGATTACATAACATGTGTCAAAACTTAACAGATTTTTGTCTTAACAAAAATGAAGGTTACGAACTTTGGAAGCAATTATTTCTAATAAGCTAAACAATTGGAAACTTACGTCTTAACCGCTACTCATACCACCACCAACGTGTGCAGGCTTTACTACCTAAATTTTTAATGGGGCTAAATTAATTAGGCAGAGGAGTGTTAAAAGCACGCGAAAACTGGGTTCGTCGATGTGAGGCTTGTATAAAAACTAAATGACGACATTTCGAAAGCAACTATTTAAACTCAAATGTTGCTGTTTTAAAACACATTAATTTGCGTTGTTAAAATGGATATTCAGCCTAATTTTGTGGTAAGAAAATTATTTTTTAATTACAATAAAAGTAGATGATTTTCATTTTCTCATTTTTTTGGAGGTTCTGCAGCCTCAGCGCCAGCCCCCAATGTAAATAAAATCAAAAAATATTAAATATTAAAAGAAAAACGTTCGAGTTCGATGTGATGAACGGCCCGGCCCGTTCATCACATCGAGTCGAACGTCGAACGTTTTTGGCGAGTTTTACATATTTACCCCATTTTACGGGCCCCGGTGTTGCAAATTTTTTAAAACTTCGTAAAGCCATATTTCAAAAACAATTAACTTTTGACCGATGTTTTTTGACTTGTTTTGAGCTCCACTAACGCCCATTAAAATCGCGAGCATCATATTTTTTACACCCTAATATCACATACATACAAGAAATGACAGTCATTAGATGATAAAATTTATTGACCAAGCATTTAGCTGACGCCCAAGTAAAACATCGTATAAAATTAATAGAAATTTTATTATGGGTATTGTAATTGTAATTAATCGGGTGTCTCGGCTTAAAATAGCCCTACTACATCTTTGACCTAGGAAGACCTTTTGGACTAGATAAAATCCCTAATTCCCAAACTTTTCGCGGAGTTGGAAATGTTTTGGGAAGCAAGTCTCTTTATATATTTGGGAGTCAAAAATGCTCCTTCCAGATATTTTACCCATAGTACGAGTTTATATGTTTCGCGGTTTCGCATCATCTTTTCGGGTGATATCTTAGAGGACCATGTTCTGTTAGGAACTTGTTCACTATTCTGAGTTCATTTTTGGTGATTTTGATATTTATTTTGTACTAAGGTAAGCAAACCTTTTAAAGTATTTTTCAGCTATTGTTCTTTGTACTTCATTCTTTGTGCGGCAATAAACAGGCCCTATAATATACGAATTGCTTGTAATGCATCTTTTACCGGTAAAAATTTGATTCTTATTGCAAATATAAGAAATGTTTTACTCCTGTCAAATTGGAAAATATAGAATTTAAAGGGCTCGTTGACAAAAGTCCAGTGGCGGGGCTGGTGTAACGATTTTCAATTGTCAAGGTCAAATATCCTATTAATTAATAGTTTGTCTGCTGTTTTTCACTATTTTTATTCAATTTGCTTTTACGTAGGATCTTGTAATTTCAATATATTAAAGTATTTCCAAAAACACCCTGTTATATATATGTTTTTTTAAACGGCATTTAATGGTAGAATGTCTTGAATTTGCTACATTCTGTGGTCCACGTTAACAAAATTTTTGGGAGGATATTATAACAACAATATAAAAAAAAATTGTTATACAAAATTTAAAAGTTTAATAAGTAAAACAGCTTACAGGGCTTCTGCACTTAAATCGCCGCAGTTTGGCAAAACGGCTTTCAAAGATCTGTGCAAGGAAGTACGATGATAGTCAGGAAGTTAACTTGATCTTCGGGAATCATTGCCGATTTTTCTCGATCCATAAGTGATAACGGGGTTAAACCCATTGCTTTTTCTTTGTCTCCTTGATTATAAAACTCCTCTAAAAATTTGAATTTATAATATAAAAAACTATATATTTTTGCATTATAAAAAATAAAAATTAACTGATTTGGCAAGGTTTTCAATCCTTTATTGCAAGAGTCCGTTATAGAATAAAAGTTATTGAAGCATTCTTGTCTTAGCAATAAAGAAATGTTACCTAAGAGATAAAAGTTTAGTCTATTCAGTATCATTATGAAAACATATGGTTTTGCAAATTTTGTCAAATTAGCTGTAAAACAGTCAGTGTCAATTTTATTATTTGCCCAAAAGTCTGCACAAGCTGATTCAAAGAAAAAAAATGGATTTCCATTGTGAGAAAACGGAAGTAGCATAACATCAATTCTTCGTTCATAATAACACTTGGTACTGTTCAAAAAACCGCGTAAACTATACGTACTATTAAAATTACTGTAATTTTTTAGGGTTTAAGTGATACTACTGTAATTCAAGTCTTCGAACCATAAAGTTTTAATACATAATTGAGCTTGTGTGCTATATGCTGATTTAAATAACCGATATTTGTTTACCTAGAAGTTTTTAAATAAAAAAATAATAAATAGTTTTATAAATAAACAACATCAAAAAAAAAGTTAGGCTG
Source organism: Listronotus oregonensis (assembly GCA_019359885.1). NCBI lineage: Eukaryota > Metazoa > Arthropoda > Insecta > Coleoptera > Curculionidae > Listronotus > Listronotus oregonensis. The sequence goes on from JAHBCN010001486.1 coordinate 5,678, forward strand.
AATCAAGAGTCGGACCCGAGTCGTCGAATTAAGAGTCAATTTCAATTCAATTTCAAAATATCTTTATTCTTTTCTTTATATTTACAACGTTACATCCACATTTGCATTTCTTCAGTATTGTTGGGGCTTCGGAAAGGCTTCGACGTTTCTAACTTATATGTTTAGAAGTATCTCTCCGGGTGACCTTTAAGAGGCATTTTTTTTGATGGTGATGTAGTCCAGTAAATGAAGGGACAAAGCTGTAAATAAATCTGTACAGTGTGCAGTTTCCGCGCGAAAAAAAGTTTATCAACATCAACAGGTGGGAAAGGGCTGAAAATAGCCCCCCAAGGCCCGAAAAATGGGTTTTCCGCTAATATCTGCTAAAATATGCGAATTGGAGAATTTTTGTTTGGACAAAAAATAAAGATTGCCTACAAAAATGGTCCTTATATTTTTTTTTTCGAAAAATCGATAGTTTTGGAGATTACGGGACCCAAAAGTCCCCTCATTTCAGCTGCCGCTCTACCGCTAGAATGTCGCTATCTTCATGGATTCACTTATAAGCGGGTGGATGAATTGTTCCATTACTCGGGCAATAGTGCACATTTTTTAATCATTCAAAGTTCATCGGAATGGGAAAACCCGTATCTATCATTGCATATGAATTTGGATCCATTCTGATTTTTCTAGAATATTAAAAAATGCGGTCAAAGTTTTTTTCGCAATATTTTGAGTGTATCTCATTAATTTAATGATATTTTTTGAAAAAAATGGTTTATTAACATTTATTTTTTATAATGAGACCTTAGCAAGTGTTCAATGATCCCAGAAAATTTCCTTCACCATCTTTCTTGCGTTTTGATGAAAAATTGTTTTGCGTTTCCACATCTATCTAGTGTGGAATGGTATGGATTTTTCGACGGCCATTTTTGCGAAAAATAATGGTGTTGCGAAAAAAATGGTAAGGACCATTTTTGTAGATTTCGAGGTTATCTTCATTTTTTTCTGAACAAAAATTCTCTAATTCGCATATTTTGACAGATATTCGCTGGAAACTTATTTTTGGGACTTTGGGAAGCCATTTTCAGCGGGTTCCCACGTCGGAATCGTGATAAACTTTTTCTCGCTCGAAAGCATCCGCGAAGACCTAAGAATTGCGCCACAAACGAAAACTAAACAGATTTATTTACAGCTTTGGGTACTATCAGGTCTTCAGTTACTGGACTAATGATAAAAATTTAATGTTTTGTTTTGTGTTTTGTGACTTTTAGGTGAAATCCTCGCTAGATACTAAATTGAGAGTACCTACAGTCCTTTAACCATTCAACTATTCCACATATAATTTTTATTTTGAAACAATAACACTATTAATTGCTATAACCCCTAATTCTAATATTAAGAACATAAATTGATCACTTGAATAATATTTTTAACAATTTTTTTTAATGAATATGCATAATTTATTTACTATTGTGTAAATAATACCTTTCAATCAAATAATAGGTAACTTTACTGTGGTTTTTGTTTTTTTTTACCTTATGCGGTGATACAATCACATGCTTAAAATAGATAATGGTTTCGCGGATAATTGACACTAGATGTCACTTTTTAAGTCTTGCACATAGCCAATAAGGGTGAACAAACTATTTCTTCTTCAAACGTCAGTAAATCCGTTATTACTCCACTGTGTAGGCGATCGCAAAATTTCGTTTTTCCTCCGCCGGAGTTTTACTTTTCACTTTTCCGCCGGAGGAGGAAAAATGAGATCATAGCAACATAGATACAAACAAACAACAAAACAGGCGTCAACAACTCAATATTTATTACACTAAAAACAAGGATAACATTTTTATTTATTACTCAATTGAATATTAAATGAACTTAATTAATAACTGCTTATCAATACGGATTTAAAACGCAATTGGAGATGCAATTTTAAAAAATAATTATTGTTGACACTGTCTACTGACAGCTATATGGTACATTACTATAGTAACTATTCACGGACACCGGTCTAAGCCACCTTGCGATCCCACTAATCTTTAATAATTATCACTAATAAAAATAGATGTTTTTGCAATAATTTGTTGACGTTTGACGAAAAAAAAAACATATTTTATTTGGAGGAAAAGTTACTTTTCATGGCTTGCTCTCTATTACCAGCCTCACTCCGTTCGGCTATTAAACACGAGTGCGAAAGAAAAGTATCACTTTTCCTCTATATAAAATATACTATTATCAGCAAAAAGGCTATGGGTATTGCCTGTTTCTCCTAACTAAAGACCGATTAAAATTAGGGCCATGGTTGGTGTATATACTGGCTTGGTAAAACGTGCTGCAACTTTTAAATATCTTTAAAGCTGCAATTACAAAATTTGGTATGCGGAATTGAACAATGATATCGGGGCACTGTTGCTAGATTTCCAGTTTTGCGTTACAGGTAATGTTTTCGTTATCTTAAATGTCCTATTTATTTCTATTCCAATAAATTGGGCGGCCGAATTCAGTTAGATCCCAAAGTTTCCCAATTCTATCTCTACAAGTTACTGATATATGACAACACTACATTTTCAGTAAAAAGTACCGCAACGCTGAAATATTCTTTATATCTTTAAAACCGCTGAAGCTGCGTTTACACAATTTGGATCTAGGGGTTTTTGGGCATGCGGAATCAAACAGTTATATCGGCACTTTTTCCTTTAATAGAATGTCCTGTTTATACTTTAATCATTTAATTTAAAATAAGTTTACATTAAAATAATTGTTCTAACTGCTAAATTATTGTCGTTTTAGCCAGTGAGCTTTTATATCATTCTTGTCTTACGTTACTGTTGTTTTAATAAATTTTAATAAAAAAAAACCTTGATATTTTAGTAAAAATAGTATGAGCAAAAATACCTAATTTTATAAACGCATCTTTAGCGATTTTAAACATATTCAGGCGTTGCGGTACTTTTTACTGAAAATGCGATGTTGTCATATTCCGGTAGCTGGTGGAAATAAAATTTTGAAAATTTTAAATCTTTATAAATTTGGCACGCAGAATTAAATGCAATAACAGGGTATATACTCGACTGGAAAACCTGAAAATGTCAGGGAATTTAAATTTAGCTACAAATATCAGGGAAATGTAAGGGAATTTTCCAAGATTTTCTAAATGTCAGGGAAAATCTATAGGGTTTCTGAAAAAAATGAAGAATAATATAATTGGATCACTATACCAAAATTATTAAACAATTCTCTGGCATAATCACATCAGAGTAGGTCGTACCCGAGCTAACTCGAGCGGATACGAATTGAGTTGAACTTATCAACTGACAAGCCACCTGTGAATTACTCAACATTGTTAGCGGGGTAAAATTTAAATATTGCCTCGAAAAATAACTTAAAAAATTGGTCAGATAATTTCAAAACTTGGGCAGATTTCAAAACGAAAAAATTGAACTGTTAATTTTTATAAACACTCAAAAACTTTTAGCATCCCAAATTTAAGATACAGATGCCCGCAACAGAAAATTTACTTCAAAATGACCAGAAATTAGTTGGTCAGTGCCTATAGACATTTGGTCAATAATAATAATATAGAGAAAAAAAGGACATTAAGGTAAGAAATGTATAGAACAAAACTTCAAAATAGTCCTATTGATCAGATAAAAATAAAATTCAATGGTAACGAACTAGCATATAATTGGTCAGGGGCATAGGCGTGCGCACAGTGGGTGCCGTGGCACCCCCACTAGTCTGAAAAAGATTTCTGTATTTAAAATATGAAAATTATTATTTGATAAGGTTCGATTTAAAAATTACAATCCTTAGATTTAAATGTATCGTATCCAGTTTTATTCACTTCATTATTATTATTATTATTATTTTGAAAGATCCGACATGACGTATTCCATGGCTCCGACCCCATAGGGCGTCATGCGGAAGGCTACCGTATCGAAGACCACTCCTCGCGTCCGCTCGGTCAGTGATTTTCGGCCAAATTCATTTTCCTCAGTAAACGAAGGGACCCAAGGACAACAGATTTCTGCATTTTCATCACCAGTTGTTCGGGTGAATGTTGACATGCGGAAATACAGTTCAGCTCCCCCAACACATTTTTCTTTATGCCCCCCAAAACGACGACAATCAGGACGTTATACTCCGGATAGAGCCTCCGAAGTTCGCCAAGTAGATCCTGATATTTGGCTCGTTTCTCCCGTTCCTTTATATCGATGTTAGTTTCCGCTGGGGCGGAGAACTTAATCACATACATAGAGTTATTCCTTTTATCAAGGAGAACGATATCAGGTTTATTGGCGCGCATTCAATGCGTAGTTGCAGTTGTAGTAGTAATAATGTCTGAGGTGATAATAAAGTACCCGAAGCGCATCGTTATGTCGGTGGATGTAACGACTTACAGCATGCACTGGACAAGCTGACAATAAGTGCATTAGTGTTTCGGGTTGCTGTCGACAAGCTCGACAAGCAGTATCAGAAATGTTAGAACACTGGCTTCGGTATACCAATGTGTTTATCACCCCATCCTGGCATGCTAGTAGGAAACCCTCGGTCTCAGACTTGAGCTCAGATTTTAAAAACCCAAACGTGAGGTTTCGAGATAGATTGAGTCTTTCTATGTTTCGGTAAAATACTCCGTGTTGCGGCTTTCTTCTAAAAGCATCTGCTGTTCTGCTCTTTTAACTGCAATTCTTACGGGTTTAAACTCAAGTCTTACAAGTGACTGGTCGTCGTTTGGATCTATTGCAAATCTGAGACCGACTTTCTCGGCTGGCTTAAATAGAAACGCTCCAACATTAGCTATTTCGTGTGCTCTTAATTACTAGTTGCATCAGTGGATCAGTACTATTGGCAACTTGACAAGCAAGACTCAAAACCAGTCGATCGTGCATACACTCCAAGCTTAAAAGGCCACGACCTTCCTGGTGGCGTGGGAGGTAAATGCGGGATGTTGATGAGCGCGGGTGGATGTGACCGGGAAGATGCATCATTTTTCGTGTGCTGACGTCCAGCTCGCGCAGTTCCTCTCGCGTCCACTTAACCACTCCTAAAGCGTAAAGCAATACAGGCACTGCTAGCATGTTGGTAGCAAGGACCTTTTTTAGTCCAGATAATTTGGATTCCCAAATTTTCCGTAAACGTCGCCTGTAATTGCTTCTAAGCTCGGTCTTCACAGCTCTAGCATCTTGAGTCCGGTTTTGGTCGAATCCTAAATATCGATAATTCTCGTTGTTTTGTAGAGGGCGGAGTAGCGCGCTATCGACAAGCTGGTCTGCTCCTAAATCGTTCCCGTATCGGCCCTTATTTAGCTTAAGTTTTGCACACTTGTCGAGGCTCCATTCCAACATCTCTGGTGTATTCGTGAACCACTTTAAGAGACTGTCTTGCTCGCTAGTTGCGTACAGTTTTAGGTCATCCATATAAAACAGATGGGTTATCTTATGCTCACGTCTTCCAGGTGGTCCACAGCAATATCCGCGTGTCTTTTAAAGAGACACGAATACGGGAAGCAGCGAAATACAAAATAGCAAAGGACTGAGTGAGTCACCCTGAAATACGCCCCTTTTAAACGTAATGGGTTCGGTAATAATTTTTTGTGCTCCAGATGTTATAGAGAACTTTGATTTCCAAAGTGACATAAGTCGCTCAATGCATCGGATTAGGTTAAGAGGAATTTTAAGATCTTTAAGCAGATGCAACAGTAATTCGTGAAATGTTGTGTCAAACGCTTTTTTGTAGTCAATCCACGCCATATTAAGGTTGCGTTTGTATTGGATTAAGTCTTGTGTAATGCATCTATCGATAAGGAGATTTTCTTTGCAACCATTGATTCCTCTTTTTCCACCTCGCTGCTCCCCTACATCAGAGAGTATGGGATCAACTGCACTCAATGTTCTAAAATATAAAATTCTGGTGAAAGCCTTGTAGCAAGTATTGAGGCAAGTGATAGGTCTATAGTTTTTGAGTAGTTTTAAATCGCCCTTTTTTGGTATCAATATGGTTCGGCCTTCAACAAACCACTCAGGAATTGGCGTGTCCCCGTTGAGCCAAGAATCAAAGATTCTGGCTAAATGTGGATGTGTACTGGGGAATTTCTTCCACCAGTAGTTGATGATATAGTTTGTCCAAGTTAACATTTTTAGGTTGGCAATGCCAATATCCCTACATATTAGTAAATTTTGTTTTTCAGATTTAAGTTGGCTGATATAAGAATTTTAGTCAGGACCGTACTGAGGAAAGAGAGTTTCAAAATTTTAATATCTTAAAAAAATTGTTGTTAGATTACAATAACTTAATTCATCAGTATTTTTTTCTTGCTGTTTATATATTTGCATAAATTGTGAAAGCTTGATGTTTGGAGATAATATTTTATTAAAAATTATCATTTTCGCCTATCTAGTGCATAGTTATTTATTAAGTGTTTGTTATTTAGAAATAGTTTACACTATTTTACACTTTTTGTACACACTTAGTCCTTAAATACACCTTCAATTAGAGCGCTTAGGTACGTAAAAAAAATGTAAAATAGTGTACACTATTTCTGAATATCAAACAGACCTGTTATGTTTTGTTATATTTGCAGGTAAACTCTTTACAGTTGAATTGAAATATCCTGATAAAATATCACACTATAAGGGATGGTTTGATATCCCTTATTTTACAAATTTACAATTTTTTAAAGATGCCTAAAGATAAGTCGATTTATTTCATCTGATAAAAAATCTTCATTAGCTGCTTCCTATATTAAATAATAAAATAAATAAAACAAAACAGTAATAATCATTTATTGATTCAGAGTATCATTAACACAATAAGATGCTTATATTTTATAAAATAAATTTATCAAAAACGTTGGAAGGTCGTGTTTAAGGCTTTAGAAGTGGCAGTGTCCACCAGAGGTTTTTATGAAAAAAGCAAACATATGTAATGACGAAAGAAAAATGTATGCAATCTGCACGCAGCAGATACTAGTCTAGACACTTTTAAGGTAAGAGAGCAGACAAAGTGGGAGGTTTGGCGTTTTAGCAGCTGGACTGTATTGGATGCTTGGAGTTCAAGCATTTGGCAACTACTGTGACCATTGATGTAATGTGTTTAAATGAAATAGTCCTTTAATATTTAGTTTTTTATTAAAAGCAGTAAGGTAGTTTAATAAAGAAAAGCTAAAAAGTAAAAAGAAGATAACTTGTAAATGATTTTTATTACCATTTACCTTATTAATATACTAATAATGTGGGTCCCATAAAATAGGGAATGTCTTAATATTTTTAAATATATACCATTTCAATAGCATTGAATTCACAATGATATGGATGCAAGCGCAGCACTTGATGACCACCCTGCTGAATAAGAGCATCGACGACATAAGATTTGGGAGACTTTGGTAGGCGCTGAATCAAGCACCACAAAATCTATTTTGTCGCCGATTTTGTAAAAGGAATATTTTGGTTTTTTAACTTTTAACCATATTTTCTTTCTTCCCGCCACTATATGGCCAGTTTTCTAACAACCTACTATGGTAGCTGGCATTACCTAAAATGACTAATGAAGGCCTTTTCAAATTAGGTAGTAGATCATCTCTAACCCACTTCTCAAAATTTTCAGCTTTTCTCTCGCCATGGTAATCTCCTGTTTTTGTTTTAGATTTAAAACTTCTACTGGCACCATCAACAAATCCTTTTTCTGAACCAGCATGTGGAATAATGTTTCTAAGGAAAATATAAGTATTTCATTAGTTTTTTAATTAAATATACTTTAATGTTTCATAAGAATGCAGCGAGTGTGTTCTGTAGTTTAATGTTGTCTAAGAGCTACAGGTTTAATCATATGTCCTATGTATGAAAGACACCCTAACTGAGGTATCTACCGAATCTGTCATATATGTGTATTTTTCTCAGGATATCCCTTATGCTTAAAGTCTAAGTGTTCACATACTATGAGTGTCTAGAGTGAAGTGAGATGTAAATTACTGATAACATTTCGTAGTCTCGAAACTCTAGAGATGAAGATGCGGAAAAAGTGGGAAATGTGAAGTGGACAATAAAGGGATGCATCTGAGTAGACTTTTAATTTGCTCTAATTGGGATATACAAAAGAAGCAATTATGACAGCTAATGCTTCGGAGCAGAAGCTGTAAAAATATTTCTAAAAGAGAAACAGGTCTTCTACAGCTTGTCGGTGTGCAAGAGGAAGCTTTTTTGTAAAACTGTGATAATTTATAAGGCAAAACAAAATTTTATTAAAGGATTGTAAAAGTGCTTTACCTTGTGATTAAAAAAAAATGGGCCCTTCAATTTTTCCTTAAGTGTAGGAAAGTACATTTTTTTTTCTAGCGTATAATTAGTCATTAGAATGTTTTACCTTTCCACTAAAATATACATCGTCATCCTGCCAAGACCTGCGGAAAGAGCTGTTCGAGAAAATCCAGGTTTCATCGAAAAACACCCAAAGATTTTTATTTTCTCCTAAATCTTCATTTTCCATAAAACCTTTTGAAAATTTTCTTCTCATGCGTTGCACATTTGGTTTTTCCATTAAGCCTAAGTTACTTATAAATTTCATATTTTGCTTCTTATATTGTCAGCAACTGCCACTATGCGATCCTAAAAAATACATTCATAAACATATTTAAATCTTAAAATATTTGGCACATCTGAGGATGTATTTTTGGATTATGATACTCTTAAAACGAGTTATTTTACCTTTTGCAAGATCACTATTCTGATAGCATCATTTTTAAAAAAATATTTAATAGGTTATATTTTCTTACCTCCGACTCATCACAGCTCTGAAGTGGGTTTCGAAGCTTTTCCAAATTGGAAATACAGTAATCATTGTGATTTATACACTAAAAAATATCTATTCTAGTGGTTTTTTTTCAAAACCAATTAAAATAAAAACTTAGTCCAAAATAAAATAAATTATTAAATATAAAAAATGTCAAATAGTGCACGAAAAAAAAAATAAAAACAATGCAGAGTAATCTCTAATCTCACTAATTACTTTAAAACACGAAATAACACATCCAAACACAAAAAAAATTTAATACAAAAATTGAAACGCCGTTAATCCATTACTGGGTGATTTACGCCAATCAGCTGATTTTGACGTTGAGTCTAGTAACTTTTGTTTTTGAACATGTAAGCCAACACAAAAATGTTAGCTTGGACAAACTTTACCATCCGGACCACGTGCAGAATAGTTTTTTACACCATCTAGGGCACTTTTCACCTCCTCCGGCGTGATCGGCGCACTCTCATGCTGGTCAAGCTGCTTGTCCGCACAATAGGCTCTAAAGTTAGTCAATGCTGGAGTGTCTTGTTGTAATGACTTTGAGACTTCGTAAATATCCTTCCAGAACTGTTCCACGACATTTGCTGATGGCGGATTTTCAATTGTTGGTGTTGAGTCTGCGAGAAAGCTAGAAGGCCTAGTTACGAATTTATTTTGTCTCTTATCCCTCTAGCCTTTTTCTTCAAGCTGTTGTTAATAACACCCAAGGATCGTATGCGGTCTACGCAACGCTGTTTGATGATGAGAAGCACACTTCTGTTAAGTGTATGGTGTTTTTGGCGTAGCTTTAAAGCTATTTTCCTGATCTTTCCAGTAAAAGGCCTGTTGGATGATATATATTCTAATACACTTTGTATACGTGATGCCTCTTGCCGCGTCAAATCTATTTTCTTGAATATTTGCTGTATTCGGCGTTCGGTTTTTTGAAGGGTTTGGTGAAAGCTGTCTAAGCGTTTAAAATAAGTTAGAAATAAGTTGTTTCGGAGCTTATTATTATTATTAATATTATTATTATTTCGGCACCCACACCAGCTTTACCCTGCGCACGCCTATGGTCAGGGGCAAATTTGAATTAATCAGCAAATCAACGAAATAAATTGAAAGATTAACACTTCAAGGTCACATAAAATATAGTAGCACCCCAAAGAAACGTACGAGCATCGACCACAGCTTAAAATACTAAGTTAAATCGACATTTTATTGGTCAAATAAAATCATTAATTGGTCAGCAGATAAAATATATATAAACTGTAAATATTGGATAACCCATCGGAAAAAAAAGTTTAATGTTTACGCAGAAAGTTGATTAAGACAATAAAATGAAGTTAAAAAAAACAGAAATTCTGACGAAGTTAGTAATTTATCAGCCCGGAATAGGTATTAGAAATTAATTAAAAGAATAAAATGGTCATTATTTTACATTGGAGTGCATTAATAAATACACAAAGGTACTTTATCGAAGGTCACTAAATGCACTCCAATATATTATGACCATATTACGCTTTTATCGGCTCTATATTTAATTTTTATGCCCATTTAGGGCTGACCAATTATTCTAGTGAAAAATCCCTTCGATACAGCCACTAAATGAATCCATTAATGCACTCCAATATATATAATGACCACATTACGCTTTAATCGGCTTTATAATAATTTCCAATGCCTATTCAGGGCTAATTAATTACAAACTTCGTAAAAATTTCTGTTTTTTTTACTTTAGTTTACTGTCTTTGTCAACTTTCCGCACTGAACTTTTTTTTCCGATGGTTTTACTAATGTTAAAACTTTATATATTTTTTTTATCTGCTGACCAATTAATGATTTTATGTAACCAATTAAATGTCGATTTAACTCAGTATTTTAAGCTGTTGTCGAGGCTCGTACGTTTTTTTTTGGGTGTTACTACATTTTGTGTGACCTTAGAATCTTAATCTTTCAATTTCTTTTGTTAATTTACTGACCAATTAAAATTTGTCCCTGACCAATTATACGCTAGTCTGTTAACATTGCAATTTATTTTTATCTGACCAATAGGACCATTTTGGGGTGCTAAAAGTTTTGTTCTATACATTGACCTGATGTGGTCAAACTGACCCCGGATTCGAATTCAGCGACCCCAAAAACGTAAAGATGAGATGTTTAGGTCTTTCGAAACTTTAGGTCCGGATCAAGGTCAAATCTGCAAATTTGAAGAGTGTATACTTATGTTTTTTAAGGTCCCTGAACCCGAATCTGTGGTCAGTTTGTCCCATCAAATTTGGTTGCGATTTGACCTTGAAATGCTCTTGACCCTGACGTGATGGGTCAAACTGGCCCCGGATTCGGATTCAGCGACCCCAAAAACTTAAAGATATCATGGTCAAGTCTTAAGAAGCTTTAACTTTTCTTTTTTTGTGGAGCTGTGTAATGGAAAAACTGTTTTTAACTGTTGTTTTTGACAGTTGTGTGTGCGTTTTTTTAAACAGTCGAATTTGAGGTTATTAATAATCATTAATTTTTACCAAATATATTTATAAAATTAGCGGTTGTAGAAAACATCTTCTGTGTAATTCGAGTGTAAAGTGAGATTGCTGCTCTCGCTCAGAGCGGCAATGTATCACTTTCCCTCTTAATACACAAATAGCTATTAAAAGTTGCAGTACAGTATCTAAAGGATTACAAACTTACTAATGACATTATCTGTAAGTGTCTTTGCTACCATATAAGGTTTACATGACCCGGATAAATCGCAGCTTGTCATCATAATGGCCTTACAAAGTTGTCTGTGATGTCTGTTTGACCAATCGACTCCTTGATCGTTATTGATCTGCATTAGTTTCATACGAACTTTAAAATAGTTAGCCAAATCTGTCGCTATAATGCACTGCTTTATTTCACTGCTTATCTGCTTCCAAATATCATCGGGTATGTTATAAAAAGGGCACACCTAAAATATTATCTGAGTTTAATGTTTACTCTAGCTAAATAGATTTCTTTATATCGGTACATTTATCTTGATAAAAATTATAATAAGTGGATAGAGGGGGTATTTAACCCTCCTCCCAGAAATGCCTAAAAATATTTTAAAGTTTGCAATATGCTAGAAAACAAATTAAATATTAAAACGATTTGAAAAAACCAAAATTATTTATTAATCTCCTCTATAATATTTTCTTGAAACGAAATGTCTATTTCTTTTTGCAATCATATTTATTTTTTTAATACAGCGATACCCAACCCTTTGGTATATTTGCGTCTTGTTTTTTCTAGCGCCATCGAAATCTAACTAAAGCTTCGGCAGCGATGTAGCTCTGCACAACAAGGCTTTGATACAGATATTAATAATGGGCAAATTGTATAAAAAATATTTAAAAATTTTAGTTAGTAGATCTAATAATTTAGAACAAATTTATATGTACATCGCACCGCAGTATAGTTATTTAAAACAGGTAGGCGAAAACCAAGGGTGGTAAACTTAACAAGGAGTGCTCGATTTTTACTATTTGTCCGCAGATATAGGTTATGTTTGGACGTCACCAGTATTTTGCCCAGAAGGTAGATTTATTTTATTAATTTTGTTGAATATTCAACTTTTAAAAAACTATTTTGGTTATGTACTTACTTTTAGAACTGTAATGTATAATATTTTAAAAAATTAAGACTTTATACTACTTGTAAACAAAACAAACAAGCAAACGGATTACGTCACAAATACCGATTTGACATTTAAATTGGTGTATGTGGACTTAAATGGGATCGAGCACTCCTTGTTAAGTTTTTTACCCTTGGGCGAAAACCAAGTTTTAAAATTAAAAACTTTTTTTCTAATGTAAGCGATATATCAGATTGAAAGGTATGTAGAATTTTTTTTGGCTATGGTAAATACTAATAATTCTTTATATTTTTAATATATACAGGGTGTCCCAGAATTTGTGGGCAATCTCTCGGAATCTAATTGAAAACCTAAAAATATTATGACAAGTTTTCATAAACTTTCCCCCGACCCTCCCCTACGGAGATACAGGTACATAACGGACGCCCCTGGAAATCTTTTTTTTTAATGACTACTAAAATACTAGGCGTAATTTAAGGTTTTTTTTTAATGAAGGTTACTAAATAGGTCTTCTTAAAATGAATCCATTAAATCATATTTGGCTTATTAAGTTTGCCAGGGACGGACTAGCCCTGACACAATAATAGCATTTTTTTTAACACCCTGTATCATAAAGGCTCAACGATATTATTTTTGGATAGCTTTAACCTTAAACTAAAAAAAGTTATTCTTGATTGACATCGATAAAATCAACTGTTTACAAGAAATAAAATATTATGATTGGTAAAGTTTTTTACATTATACAGGGTGTTTTCTAATTGAATGTCAATATTTAAGAAGGAAATTTTTGGGTTGCTTTTAGGAAAAAAACTTTATATGAACGTATGTCCTAAACGTTAACTTTTAAAATACAGGGTGGTAAAATTTTCAAAAATAAATCATTTATTATTAATATCTGTAATACCACTTTAGATATTTTAATGAAATTTGGCATACGTATATCATATATCAAGAGGCATTTTTTAGTGTACCACATTATTTTTTATTTCCACCAGTTCTCTTAGAATAAAAATTATTTTTAAAATCCCCAATCTTTTCCAAGTAAAGTTGATCACTTCATTTTTTTTAATCCGATGCACGGTTTTCGCCTAAAAAAATAAAAACCGTTTCCCTGCATGGTCATAACAATATCGGTAAGGAATAGCTCCATGCAGAGAAATATCTAGATTTAATTTTTCTAGGTGAAAACCGTGCGTCGGACTAAAAAAATTATAAGCAGATTTAATCTCTTAATTTTTTTTAATCTGACGGTTTTTACCTAGAAAAATTAAATCTAGATATTTTTTGCATGGTGATATTCCTTACTGATATTGTTATGATCATGCAGAGAAACGGTTTTTATTTTTTTAGGCGAAAACCGTGCATCGGATTTTAAAAATAATTTTTATTTTAAAAGAAATCAGTGGCGTACCATCAATGTCTGCCAAAATAGGCAGGTCAAATTCCGTACGAAAATAAAAAAAAATATAAAATGGTTCTTGATACATAGTACATGTATGCCAAATTTCATTAAAATATCTAAAGTGGTATTACAGATACTAATAATAAATTATTTATTTTTGAAAATTTTACCACTCTGTATCTCAAAAGTTAAGAGGTTTAGGACATACTTTCATATGAAGTTTTGTTCTTAAAATTGACCCAAAAATTTCGTCCTTAAATATTGAATTGATGATATTGCAAACAGTTGATTTTATTTTTGAAAAATACCTTTTTTTAGTTTAAGGTTAAAGTTATCCAAAAATAATATTGTTGAGCCTTTATCATACAGGGTGTTAAAAAAAATCTATTATTGTGTCAGAGCTAGTCCGTCCCTGGCAAACTAAATAAGCCAAATATGATTCAATGGGTTCATTTTAAGAAGACTTATCCAATAACCTTCATTTTAAAAAACCATTAAATAAAAAAACGAATTTCAGGGGAGTCCGTTATGTACCTGGATCTCCGCAGGGGAGGCTCGGAGGAAAAAAGTTTGTGGAAACTTGTCATAATATTTTTAGGTTTTCTATTAGATTTAGAGAGATTGCCCACATATTCTGGGACACCCTATATATAAATTGTTGGTCTCATTTAAATGACATCACCAAGACGAAAATAGGGGGGGGGATAGTTAAGAGGTAGAAGTTATTTGTATAACGTCCGTGGTGCAACTACCGCGTTGTCTAAAAGGCGCCGTGAAATGCAGTATCTACATTTTTCGGTTCTTGGACATCGTTGAAAGAACTGGGGAACAATGAGTTAAGCATCTAAAAAACCTGAGCTTCATTCAATTCTTTATGGGCTGTATATAGTAGAAAATTTAGAAAACATAATATAAAAATTTACCTTATATATAGTCATTGCAACTTGGTAATGATGATTTTCCAAAAATGATTCGTCGTACAGTTGTGACAAGGTGTCATCGGTCAGTTGTAGATAGTTGTTCGTATATCCACCATGATCAAGATCATGACAAATACATGCTAATAAAAGGGACTTAATCTACAAAATAGGGCAAAATGATAAGTTACAGTTTATAAAACCAGGTCTCAGGGTAACCAGGAAACAAAGTGCACACAATCAGTTGACTTGCACAACACTTTAAAAAAACTTAAAACCTTAAAGTTTGATGACCAAAAATAATTTATGACATTACTTAACGTCATAAATCAAAACAAGTTTTCAGAATTGACACAAAACATTTTAAAGGAAAATATAAATAATTTAAATTTTAATTTATTGGCTAAAAATAGCCCATTAATAGCTAAATGACGCTTCTCCCAAATATTTTTTTTATATAAAATTCTATGACAGAGTAACAAGCATTTAAAATTCAAATATAAAACTTTGCTGCAAAAAGGATATGTAATGTTACAAGTGGCTAATATCCACATACATATATTCACAACGCCTGATCGACAGAGGCGACTGTGTTTAAGTTCCAATATTATCTCCGGATATTGAAACACTTTTGATTTTCAATCAGTGGATAAAGGTAATTTTCATTTATTTATTTAAAAGGTAAAATACTATAATCTGTTCATTTTCGTTTAATAAAAACACATTAAGAAAAAACGTATTGCATTGGTTTAAAAAGTCAGTAACTATGGTAATAACAATAAAAAATGTATTTTATTGGTTCAAAAAGTCGGTAATCATAATTACTTATGAGGTGTTTTTCTCAAACAAAAACACAGGCCCACCAGGGGTGGATTTACGCAAAGGCTGAGTAGGCTGAAGCCAAGGGCGGCAAATATTATGGGCGGCAAATTTACGATAAATTTTTTAAAAAATGTAATTGTAAATTTTAATGATCTCATTCATAATTTTGCAAAAAAAGGTTCGAAGAAAAATGTTAGTATAGGGTTTTGCCTATAATTAAATAATACATAGTTCAAAAAAAGACTTTTTTTACCATTTTAATTTATATTTTGTTTTTATATTATGAAATTTGTTTGTTTTAAAAAACTGTTGTTTAATTTTCTATATGATTTACTTTTGTTAAATTTGTTTATTAAATTTTTATAATAATTACTAATAAATGTTTACATTTTTTAATGCTAAATTTTTTGATAAATTAGGGCTGCAAAAATATAATAGTCTATGGGCGGCAAAAATATAATAGCCTATGGGCGGCAAAAGCTAAATCTTGGTGGGCCCTGAGGCCCACAAAAAAAAAGTTGTGTGTGCTGGGTGTCGGACTAGGATTTTTTGGAGTGTTTTTTTCCGCTGAACACGAATCTAAAGTCAAACTTGGGGGTCAAACAGCAAATAATCGAGAAAAGGCGCAATTTCAGATATTAACGATTTTTTTTTAATTTAAAACGTTAATATCTTATTAAAGACTATAAAAAATACATGAATCATTATATGACATAAACTATGTATTTTTATAAGACCTTTAATTCAACTTATATAACCTTTTTGTCTAATGGCAATATTTTTCGAGTTATAATTAAAAGAACCCAAGTTTCAGGACTTTTTCAAGGTATACCTCTGGGAAATATTTGAAAGTTATTTTTTTTTATTTTTGAATTTTTTTGGAAATTTTAAGTGATTTGGGATTCAAATGAACAAAATAAATGATGTATTATAAAAAAAACACATTAATAAACAAATATTTTTCCCTATTTTGGACTGAATATTTTTGTCATAATTACATTTTCGTTTATACCTTCTTTATTATTTATCTGATCAAAAAAGTTTATATAACTTTTTTATGGACCATTTGAAAAGCTCTCTTTTTGGTTCTATAAATTTTTTTGTATTTCTTATAGTTTATATAGTCGTAATCGAAACATGCCGTGGTAGCAGATTGCTGGCGGTAAATGTACCGTGTGGTTTTTTGGGGTTTTCTCAATTTTTTGCTGATTGACTCCAAATTTTGACTTCAAATTCGTGTTCAGCGGAAAAAAAATACGCCAGAAAATCTTAGTCCGATACCCAGCACACAACACTTTTTTTTGTGGACCTGCGTAATCAACAGTTTTTAGAGCTTCAACCTGTTTTTTGTGAAATGTATTTTTTTTTTGGTGAAAATTGCGAAGGAGTTGGACGGTGTAATTACCCTTTACATTTAATATGTTGCGTATTTAACTGATATTTAACCGATTTATCTTAAATCGGAATAAAGGAACGCGATGGGTTTCTTCTTTTGGCTCTAAATGAAATAAATAAACAAAGCAAAAAAAATATTGGAATTCCTCAACACTTGTGTCGTCACACGGCTTCCTGGTCTGACGACAAATTGAAAGGGCCAGACCTAAACTTTAAAGCGTAATTACGCCAAAACTTTTTTCTTTTTGAGAAAAGATATTTGGGAGATGGTTCTTTATAAGGCAAAGGAAGAGATTTGACGTGTTTTACGATCAAAATATATTTTATACAGAGGCCCCTTTTACATTTTAAGCTTATGTTATATATTAAAAAAGGTGATCGACCTGTCACCGAAACAATGATTTTTTATTTTTTAATTTACTTTTTTAGGTGAGCTGTTTGTACGGATCAATCGACTTCGTGCGCTTTTATGTGTACCAGAGACCTGGACTGAAACGGTCCCTTCTTGCCACGGTAGCCCTGAAGCATGGGTAAGATTAATAAAAATGTGAAAGGTAACGGGACGCGAGATTCGAATACCCTATGTTTGTACTGCAAAATGCAGTTTAAATTGAAAACATATCTGCTCCCTTTCTCGAGATTCGCAAAAAATAAAAAAAAAATTAAAGCAAAAATTAAAGAAATAGAAAATTTCGCGAATTTTTGCGTTAAATTTTTTACCCTTACTTACAAATTAAAGTTTACATTTAACTTAGAGTATAATTATTAAATCATAAACACAGAACTTATCATATTTTTTATGTATTTTTTAAATTTAGCACTCAAAACTGTTAAATCTATCCTTGATAAAAACTGAATTTTTAAAATTTAACAAAAAAATCATTGGACTGGACAGAAATGTTTTAAAACTATTATGTATTGCTTATAATTTTCTTACTAACGAACCCTTACATAATTTATCTTTTTTATTGAAGTCGGCATCATGACATAGAAATGAAGAATAACTTATTAAAATAAGGTGAGGTTGTTTATGTTGTAACTACTTATAAATACATAAGTATATTTAGTATACATTAAATAAAAAAAATATTTTTTTTAATTAATTTATGCATCTACATATAAGGGTTAATAGATCATAAATATATATTACAAAAGAAAATATCTATTAAAATACGTTGAGAAGAAAAATGAACACCAGCTTGCTTCAATCTTTTAGGATAAGATTAACAGATTTTTTTTTGCAAAGCTTTGATTTGGCCTTTAAAATTGAAATTCGTCCGGAAAAATTATCAAGCTGAAGTTTTTAAAGGTAATCAGTGCAGGCAGTTGTTAAAAAATGCTAACAAACTTCAGGATTCTGACATCTGCGGTGATAATGGGATCCTCAAACTAGTACTATATATGTCGGCGTTCACAACAATGGACAAAATTGTGAAATACTTTTCGACAAGAATTGTGGATCTAGATAAAAAGAATTGAATAACCTTATAAATGAATTACGAAAATCACTTGAAGCTACCGATGTCTCTATTACTCTTAAAATTCACGTTCTTCTGATTCACTTAGCAGATTGTTTGGAATGGTTAAATGGAAATGTACTTGGTTTTTGGTCAGAGCAGGCTGGAGAATTCGTCCATAAATTTTTTTAGACTACTAGACTAGACTACTTTTTTATATATATATATATATATATATATATATATATATATATATATATATATATATATATATATATATATATATATATATATATATATATATATATATATATATATATATATATATATATATATATATATATATATATATATATATATATATATATAATTTGCCAATGTGGATATATTTATATGTAGGTATATATATACAGTGTGTTACAGAATGTTGTGAGGAAAATTTAAGGGAAGATTCTACATCTAAAATATGAAAAAAAGTTCATATAAACATGGGTCCGGAAATGCTTCGTTTTTATGATACGGGGTGTTTAAAGTTTTTTGTCTTTTGTAGTTTATTTCACAGTTCTCGAAAACCCGTGGAGAAATTAAAATGAGTTTTGGTACACGCAAATGTATATTTATAGGTCACATTCACATGTAAAAAATTGTTTTCTAAGGCACTTACATCAGTGGCGTTCGTGTCGGTAAGTCCTTATTTTAAACCAAGAAAACTACGCCACTGGTTTTCGCAAGAATTAGTGGTGTTTTCTTAAAGCCAGTCTTATTTTGCTTAAAAAGTACCTCTTGGCCTTTTTCGTTCTGACTTACCGTTTTCGAAATAAAAATAAAAGTACACTATCTGTCAAGTTTTTATTTGCTAGAGAACGTATTACAAATTAACTGAAACAACCCAAATTCAAATCGCTAGGTACTTTATGTCATTCATTTTTGCCGAAAACAGATTATACGAATTAATAAATTGATTTTTATTTTGAAAACGGTGAGTCAGAACGAAAAAGTCCAGGAAGTACTTTTTAAGCAAAAATTAAACTGGCTTTAAAAAAGCAATACAAATTTTTGCGAAAACCAGTGGCGTACAGTTTTCTTTGCTAAAAATAAGAACTTACCGGCACGAACGCCACTAATGTAAGTGCCTTAGAAAACAATTTTGTACATGTAAATATGACCTATAATGATACATTTGAGTGTACCAAAACTCATCTCAATATCTTCACGGGCTTTCGAGAAATGTGAAATAAGCTTTAAAATACGAAAAACTTTAAACACCCGGTATAATAAAATCGAAGCATTGCCGGACCCATGTTTATATGAACTTTTTTTCAGATTTTTAGATGTAGAATCTCCCCTTAAATTTTCCTCACAACATTCTGTAACACCCTGTATATTTATTTGTCTGTCCACGTGATTCTGAAGTTATGGCTTGAGCTAAAATCATGACATTTGGCACAGTGGTAGTCTTTAGCAGTGGCTAGAACCTAACGAAGCCCGTTTTTTGAATTTCGCCCCCGGGACAAAAATAGGAGCAAAAAAGTGTTTTTTTACCGTTAGCCGTACGGAAGGCGTCTTACGGAGACAGAGGCTACTTAATATTGTCTCTCGCCTGGCGGAGACAGGCTTTTCATCTAGTATAAAATAAATCTGTAAAGTGACGAATCTAATTTTAGATTGATTGAAGCAAGCTTTTTTTCATTTTTCTTCTTAACGTATTTGAACAGATTTTTCTTATGTAACATATTTATAATTTATTTACATTTATATGTAGATGCATATATGAATTAAAAAATGTTTTTTAATTTAATGTATTAAATGTGCTTATGTATGTATAAGTAGTTATTTATTGTATTAAGTTATTCTTCATTTCTATATCATGATGATTAATAAAAAAGATAAATAATACAAGGGTTAGTAAATAAATTATAAGCAATATATAATAGTTTTAAAATATTTATGTTGCAGTCCAATAAATTTGTTTGTTAAATTTTAAAAACATATTTTTTATGAATGATAGATTTACCAGTTATGAGTGCTACATTTAAAAAATACATTAAAAAAATATGATAAATTCTGTGTTTATGATTTGATAATTATACTCTTAATTACATGTACACTTTAATTTGTAAGGGTAAAAAATTAAATGCGAAAATTCGCAAAATTTCCTTATTTCTTTAATTTTTTCTGTAATATTTAAAAGAATTTTATTTTTCGTGAATCACGAGTATTGGAATTCCGCGCCCAGTTATCTTTTACATTTTTATTAATCTTACCCGTGCTTCAGGGGTACCGTGTTGTATGTCTGACAAGTACGCAAAAAATATTTTGTTAATAATACATGTAACTTTCAGGCAGTAAGTGTCTTTTTACCTCAATATCCGTAAAAACTGGAATGTTTCTGAGCAAAATATTATACATGCAATGAGCAACATTAAATGCGTGCTCCCAATTGTGATACGGATTCGGTCGGTAGCATTTTCGTACAGTCAATATGAACTCTCTAAGATTATACAGGTTCATATCTTTGAAGCCGACAACCATTTTAAACATGTAATAAACCATTTGTGGCATAATGTTTTCTTCGTCGATTGAAACATACCATCTAAAACTATTTTAAAAATATTGTATTAACTTTTTTGTTGTGTGAATGGGACATTTATTAATTAATATTTTACGAATCTGAACCATCTTTTCTTTAAGACTTCGTTTTAGTTCTTTTTGGCGTTTATAAAATATTTCTACAGGCTGGCGCGGGCGGGAGCGATTTTAGGGCCCGGGAAACTATTCAATTGCAGGGCATAAAGGCATCGCCGAACAATTTTGACGATTAGGAAAACTTTTCAACAAATTTATTTAAGCCTACTAGATATTAAATACGTACATGTGAATGTTACACAACACAGTTATATAAAATATATAAGTTAATATAAAATTTAAAAAACAAACAAAGATTATCAAATTAACAAAATAAGGTAACTTAAAAATAATTTACAATAAGGTAGATATGGTACGTTTCACAATAATTCGTTCATTTCTTGACCGCAATAAAATTTACATTACAACCCTCAGTGGTAAACCCAGCCATAAATAAGTGACCTGCCAAATCTCTATTGTGTAGGCACCGCACCTTTTGAAAGCGTACAAGTCCTAATTACCTACTAATATCAATAGTTTAGGTTAGCTATTTTGGATGCTCAATAACACACACGAAAATACCTTGACAAACTCCAAACGACTGATGAACTAAGACGAAAAGACTGCTTTATATTCAACACCTGCAATTTGCCTATAACCTTCATAATATACCAAAAAGTAGGTACAATAATAAATAAAGAAAATTTAAAGTCCGGACCTACATGCGGGTACCCAAAGTATATTGAGTTTTACGACTAACAGTAGCAGGTAAAAGGAGTAATCAACGAATTATTGTGGAACATACTGTACTAACACCACTGTAGATAACTTTTAAACGCTGACCATTAGAAACAAGGCTTCGAAATTCCCCTCACGGAATAAAAAAGGGTTAGCTGTTGTCTCCTGTTGAAGGCAACTACGTAGCCTTGTTTTTAACAACTTTAATTTTGAGAACGACCTTTCACATGATATCTGCGTAAGTGGTATTGTCAAAAGAAATTGATAACCAGACGCATTACGCGCTCACCTGTGTTGTGTTTCCAGTTTCTAGAATTTAAAGAGAGAGGGAGTTGTTATTCAATTAATCGTCGTCTCTGCCGATGTCGTGTCTCGTGTTGTCAAAGTATTCCAATTATGCAATGCATAATCGGAAATTGACCTAGGACAATTGAGAACCAAATCATCAGGTAGGTAAAACTAACAGCATAATTGCGGTCCAAAAATAAGAGTTAGCCTGTAATAAAATTTCTAGGTAATAAATAATTACCTGGTTTGACCCAAACAGGATGGAATTATTGCGGACCGTAATAAATGCTATATTAAAAATATTACAATTTTCCTAATAACCTTTACGTAGGGGTAATTTAGACAAATTCAAAAGCCCTCAGTTCTGGTCGGTCATGATTAGTTCTGATTAGTTAAAGCGGCTTTTTATTTTTTCCATCTATATTTCAGACGTGATAAATACCATATTGAAAATTATTAAGCTTTTGTTAATAACTTCTACGTCTACGTAGGGATAATTAAGACAAATTCAAAAGCCCTCAGTTTTGGTAGGCCATGGTTATTAATTCTAGTTAGTTAAAGCGGCTTTTTATTTTCCCCAATTATATAAATTATTAAAATTTTGTTAATAACCTCCACGAAGGGATAATTTAGACAAATTCAAAAGCCCTCAGTTTTGGTCGGTCATGGTTATTAATTCTGGTTAATTAAAGCGGCTTTTTATTTTCCCCAATTATATTTCAGACGTGATAAACACCATATTGAAAATTATATAAATTTTGTTAATAACTTCTACGCAGGGATAATTTAGACGAATTCAAAAGCCCTCAGTTCTGGTCGGTTATGGTTATTTTTAGTACGTTAAAGCAGCTTTTTATTTTCCCCAATTATATTTCAGACGTGATAAAAACCATATTGAAAATTATTAAAACTTTGTTAAAAACTTCAATGCGGGGTAATTTAGACCAATTCAAAAGCCCTCAGTTCTGGTCGGCCACGGTTAGTTCTGGTTAGTTAAAGCGGCTTTTTATTTTTCCCAGTTATATTTCAAATGTAATAAATCACTAAAAGTAGGAAAAGTAAACTTTTCCGTTTAGACCGCAATTCTGCCATGGCTTAATCAAATTAAATTTATTCCATGAATTTTTGGACCGCAATTCTGCCATACATAAACTGGGAACAAGTTTATACCCGCCTATTTGAACCGCAATTGCTATCAACGAAAATGTGTCAAGCGGCCGCGCCGCCACGAGTGTCTCTGGCACACTAACTGGTATCTAAATTATTTTCATCCTTTTTTTTTATTATTGCGGGAGTGTGCCAGACACACTCGTAGCTGCCATAAATAACCTAACTTTAGATATGTAACCGCTAATCGTATTTATGGCAAGTTTACGCTAGCGCGCACTAAATTAACAATAAGGTTATCCAGCATGCGTATTTGAAATAAAGGGCCAGTGCCAGACCTATTTTTTTTAAAGCATTAATTAATTTATATTTATGAAATATATTTTTTCTAATTTTGACATTCAAAGTAACACTTTTCAAAACTCATTGACGTTGTCAAATATATTAGTTTTCATAACTAGTTACAAAAAGTAAAATTTTTCGCAACTGGTGATGAAAAGTTATTTTTATATTTGACAGCGTTAATGAGTTTTAAAAGGTTTTTTATATTTTAAACTTGAATTAAAAGAATCATATCATATTCAAAATTAGAAAAAATATTGTGCTCTGCTTGTTAAGAAAAATAGTGCTTTTCCCAACTGGTTGCACAAATATATCTTTTTTCTATATTTAGATACTGAATTAATACATATATAAATTATGTTAGGTAGTAATATAAACAATAAGGTAACAAAATTAATGTTACAAAGTTTAAATAGCAAAAAAAAGAGGGGGATAATAAAAGATAGGGTTTGTTTCAAGACCCTGCCTTTGTATCGCCGTAAAACGGTTTTGAAACTGTTAGAATTGATTAAACGCGTGAGTGTCTACTTTACACGGTTTTATGTCAGTTCAAAAACAACGAAGCTTGAACGCTCTTTGTATATTTAAAGGGTTTTGCTTTGTTTGGGGATCAGTAAAGGGATCATGTAATACACTGCAACCTATCGGTTAGGATTGGGTTTATTGAATGGACTTGCATATGGCCGTACAATTAACGGGTTTTTGCGAGTTTGGAACAAACTTATAAACAGAAGGGAAAAAAT
The DNA here is from genome assembly GCA_019359885.1 of Listronotus oregonensis. Lineage (NCBI taxonomy): Eukaryota > Metazoa > Arthropoda > Insecta > Coleoptera > Curculionidae > Listronotus > Listronotus oregonensis. Next base: position 29,884 of record JAHBCN010001486.1, read on the forward strand.
GTTGGTACAATAACGTTAATTTTTTTCCTACTTAGACGTATGTTTTCGATAGCGATAATAAGATATTGTAAACATCTTAAATGTATTTATACAACACGAGAATACATTTACCAGAGGCAGCCTTGCCGTTTGGCAGTGGAAAAGAGAGTGACCAATCCGCACGCAGAGCGGGATATATATATATATATATATATATATATATATATATATATATATATATATATATATATATATATATATATATATATATATATATATATATATATATATATATATAAATATATATATATATATATATATATATATATATATATATATATATATATATATATATATATATATATATATATATATATATATATATATATATATATATATTCTTATACAATGAGATTAAAGATAATATTATATATTATTATTTTTAATATATTTATAACAATAAAGGATATTATAAATTCTTCACGACAAAAGAAAATAAGTCTACAAACAGTAAAATTAATAAAACTGCTATTAAATTTATAGCACAAATCACAAAATAAGTTCGCTTTTCACAATGGGCCCGTAAATGGGGGAAAGTTAAATAAAAATTTTCTATGGCATGATTTAAAAATGCAGGGCACCTTCCGCCAACACGGAACTTTTTTCGCCCATAAAATCTAACTTTTGATCTGCGCATCTGATACCCTTTGCCGGTCCATATGAAGGTCAGTGGTAACACATTTCCCATCATGCATTGCAGGATGGGAATACCTTCTTTATATTATCTTAGTCAAGTCAGGTGCGGTCTAGTTAAAAAGTGACAAGGCTGATTATTACTTCTAATTTATTGTTTTTTTTACTTAACCGAATATCGTAGGCTTTAAGGCTTAGAGGTCCTTTGAAGCAACCCACAAGGGCCGACCGGGATACTTTCGGTATCCCGGTGGTACAGCACGCGCCTGTCTTCAGGGTGAGTTTTTAAAATGTAACAATATGAAAAACGAATTCAAAAATTTTAATGAAATTTTGGTGACGTAGTAAGTACAGTAGGAACATATTTGACGTTATTTTTAAATTTTTTCCTTTATCCCTTTTTAAGGGGTGTAAGGTAACTTTGGAATTATGAACAAAGATACTATGCAAAAAATTAAAAAATATTAACTTACTCGTTAAAGCCATTGGGTATATTTACGTCCGTGTTATCTAGAAAATTAGTAATATCGTGTATGCAAGGTTTGATCTGCAAACTCAGAAGGTTTACATTAGACTCGTTAAGTAGATCCTAAAAAATATTTATATTACTGAATATACAGTGTTTTTAGAGTAAATATAAACCTTTCGGCAACGTCTTTCTCTCATTAAAAAAAGAAAAGGCCCTGTTTTCAGGATACGATCCGTAATGAAAACGGTTTTTAATTCATTGAAACTACCAGGAAATTTTAATTTGAATTAAAATGGTATTGGATGAGTTTTAAAAAAGAATAAAATGATTTGTACCCAAGAAGAGCAACATGATATTCATATTGTGTTCGCACGAGCCTTTAAAAATTGCAAGGAAACAAAACGCTTATATAAAGAGACTTTTAATAGGTGTAATTTTTTTACTCACGAACGCACTTTTTGAAATACAAAAAATAACAAAATTGCAAAAATATCATTCGTATTGCACAAAATCTTAAAAAACGCTGAAATTTTATTATCATTGAGAAATCAAACCTGACAATAAAACTTTAAAACACCCGGTTCATATTTTAATTACAAAATTAGTTTTAAATCACTTATTCCACACCTCTATTCCTGCTAGTCCGGGTAAATTTGTAATTCACCGTTAAATGATTTTGGAAGTACTTGAATCGAGATAAAACCTTTTGCATTCTCTTTAGAAACGGATCAACTGCAAAGTGTCGAAAGAAATATTGGATACTACAAAAGAGGGTGTTTTTAGCCCCATTTTTTACACCCTACACCCCTAAAAAATACATTTCGCTAAAAAAGCTTTTTCCCATTTTTAATGGTACATATAAGTTTTTTGGGCCACTGAAATCAAACATTATATCAGAAATTACATTTAAGGGCTAAGAAGGGCAAAGTTCACCCTTTCTTACCCCCAACAACATACATATCGCTAAAAACAATTTTTCCCCGTTTTTAATGGTACATATAGGTTTTTTGGGTCACTAAATTTGAATATAATATTAAAAATAACATTTGAGGGCTTAGAAGGGTTAAATACATCCTCTTTTACACCCTACACTCTTAAAAAATAAAATTCGCTAAAAAAAAGTTTTTTTCTATTTTTAATGGTTCATATAGGTTTTTTGGGCCACTAAATTCGAATATTATATTAGAAATTACATTTAAGGGCTTAGAAGGGCTAAATTAACCTTTTTTTACACCCCACACCCCTAAAAAATACATTTCGCTAAAAAAAGTTTCTTTTTTACATTTTTAATAATACATATAGGATTTTTAGACCACTAAATTCGAATATAATATTAGAAAATACATTTGAGGGCTTAAAAGGTTTGAATTCACCCTTTTTTAACCCCCTGGACTCCTAAAACAAACAATTTTTGCTATAATTCACCCTTTTTTTACACCCGACAGCCCTAAAACATACATTTCGCTAAAAAAAGTTTTTCCCCATTTATAATGGTAAGTACATATAGGTTTTTTGGGCAAGATTTAAATTCATCGATCCAATAAATGTAGGGGTAAGAGGGATGAAAATAGGGATAGTTAACTTCTCTTATTATAATTTTTGGCATCAAATTTAAATTCCGTGGCCCAAAAAACCTACGTACCATTAAAAAGAGGGAAACAATTTTTTTGGCGAAATATTATGTTTTAGGGATAAAGGGGGTAAAAAGGGTGAATTTAGCCCTTTTAAGCCTTTAAATGTAATTTCTAATATTATATTTGAATTCAGTGACCCAAAAAACGTATATGTACCATTAAAAATGAAAAAAACCTTTTTTTTAGCGAAATGTATTTTTTAGGGGTGTGGAGTGTAAAAAAAGGGGGTATTTAGCCCTTCTAAGCCCACAAATGTAATTTCTAATATCATATTTGAATTGAGTGGCCCAAAAACCCTATATGTATTATTAAAAATGTAAAAAAACTTTTTTTTGCGAAATGTACGTTTTAGGGGTTAAAGGGGTAAAAAAGGGTGAATTTAGCCCTTCTAAGCCCTCAAATGTAATTTCTGATAATATTATACTTAAATTCAATGGCTAAAAAAACCTATATGTACCATTAAAAATGGGAACAAATTTTTTTAGCCAAATATAATTTTTATGGGTGTAGCGCATAAAAAAGAGTATATTCAGCCCTTTTAAGCCCTCAAATGAAATTTATAATACCATTTTCAAATTCAGTGATCCAAAAAATGCATATGTACTATTAAAAATTAAAAAAAAAACTTTTTTTTAGTGAAATGTATGTTTTAGGGGTGTAGGGGGTAAAAAAAGGGTGAATTTAGCCCTTCTTAGCCCTCAAATCTTATTTCTGATATTATATTAGAATTTATTGGCCCAAAAACCTTGTATATGTACCATTAAAAATTAAAAAAAAATTTAGCGAAATGTATGGGGTAAAAAACACCCCCTTTCGTAGTATTCAATATTCCTTTCCGACACTTTGTAGTTGATCTGTTTCTAAATAGAATGCAAAAGGTTTCATCTCGATTCATGTACTTCCAAAATCATTTCTAGTTTTAAAGTGTTTTTTAACAGATTTACCCGTATTATGCCCCTGTAAGAAATAAGTACGATCATACTTTTGTGAAAATGTTACTTAGAGTTTTAATTGAAATGTCATTTATTTTACCTTAATGTCTCTTTATGTAAATTTTTATTTAATTTTTACAAGAAAAGTAATCGTAATAGTCAAGTTAAAAATAACAGTTAAGTATAAATTTTATAAATTTACTTTAATAGCCAACTTTTGTAGGAACGATGGGTGGATTTCGCCGGACAAAGTAACTCTTAGCTTATGAGCCAAATGTTAAATTAAAACCATCTTATTGGTTTAGCTTAAGAATTTAAACACTTAATAATTAGCCCCCCATAAAAATCACAATTTCTTTGCTTTTTTTGTTAGTAGAGACAATACAAGTTGAGAAAAATTATATCACAATTTAATTATTATTATCACACCACAACTTTATCAGTGGAACATGACATTGTGATCCCTTAACAATCTTACCGTTCTATGCATTTTGTTATTTAATTTTGCATAATGCAAAGCTAGAGCACAATACACAGAAAATGTCTTAAATAGATTTTCGTCCGAAGCGGTAAAAACGACACCATTAATTTTATTGACCACTTGCACAACGCCTAAAAATGAATGATGTTATTACAAATAGAATGAGGCACATTTTTTGTATTGCAATAAAGGTAGGTATAAAAAAAAAATTAAAAAAATCAAAAAGGATGTTTAGTACGATTTATTCTTCACCCCAAAAGTTTTCCCCAAATATTCTTATTTCGTGCACAAAATTAATTATTCAGTTTTCGACATCTCGTTTCGTACACCAAAAACTGAGGTAGGTTCCTGTCTCTGATGGTTCATTCACAAAATATGGTAAATAACTTTTTATAACTAAATATCAAAATATTTCTTGCTCAAATATAACATGCAGAAATATAAAATATTTATTGTGATATTAAAATATTATAATACTATGTTTTAACTATCTACTTAAACGGTTAAGTTTACTGTTCACACTTTTAGTAATTTATCACGTCTGAAATATAATTGGGGAAAATAAAAAGCCGCTTTAACTAATCAGAACTGAGGGCTTTTGAATTTGTCTAAATTAGCCCTTCGTTTGATTAAGCCATGGCAGAATTGCGGCCTAAACGGAAAACTTTACTGTTCATACTTTTAGTGATTTATCACGTCTAAAACATCATTGGGAAAAATAAAAAGCCGCTTTAACTAACCAGAACTAATCATGAATTTGTCTAAATTATCCCTACGTAGAAGTTTTTTTGTATTCTGGGACAGGTCACGAAAGTTGATGCTTAAGTACTAACGTACCGTGGGTGTCTTAAGTATGGTGAGAGGGAATTTGTTCACACGGGACTTAAATATTTGGAGATTGGGAGGAGAAGGAAATACTTCTGCGGGCAGCAGGTTTTATAGTCTTGACACTTTGGGGAAGAAGGAACGAAGAAAGCGGGAAGTTCGGGGCCTCCCTAACTAAACTGTAAAAGGATGCATAAAGGTTGCACTACGTGTTGCTCTGTTGAGAGCTGCGGGAAGTTCGGGGCCTCTCTAACTAAACTGTAAAAGGATGCATAAGGGTTGCACTACGTGTTGCTCTGTTGAGAGCTGCCAGAAAAGAAATTATACTGGTCAACTCCTCTGAGCAGAAGCCGTAAAAATACCTATAGAAGAGCGACAGATCCTCTACAGCTCGACAGTGGGCAAGAAGACGAACGGCTCTTCTTTAAATGGAGTCCAGAATGCTAGGTGTTGTAGGGGACGCAATTCCCCAGACATAAAAACAATATTCTAAAAAGGGTCTGATTTGGGATATATACAGATTATACAGATTGGAAAACAAAGTACTTTCTGGCTCGAATTAGGAATCCAAGCTTTTTTGAAGCTGCCGAGGCTATGGATGTAATGTGTTTGTGCCAGTTGAGCTTATTCTCAAAAGTAACGCCGACAAGATTAAACGACTCTTTGTTCTGCATAACTTGGCCGCTCATATGTAATGGACAGGCATTGGCAGACTTTTTTCGCGACAGCGAACATGACTGTATTTTTAGATCATTAAACTAAACAATATTTTTGGCGCCCCAATTTAAGATATGTTTGAGGTCTTGTGAAAGAGATATCTGCATTGACCTGTGCTTGTTTTTCAAATCAGAATTACATGGTGGCTTAAGAAATTGAATAGTAGAGTGGAGGGTACTATCGACAGCAAAACTATGAATGGGATTAATTGTGGAAAGAGAAGATCGTTAATGTGTAGAAGAAACAGCGTGGGTGACAGCACTGAGTCCTGGGGCACCCCAGCATTAATTTGGTAGAAGCAGTTATTAACAAAATTTTATTAATATTCAATATGGTATTTATTTGGGTCGTTACAATGGTCGGGTACAAAACGAGAAGCATTAAATTGATTAAATAATTTAGTGTACAAAACGAGAATATTTCAGGTAAATACCCCTAAAGGAAATATTTTTAAATCACCATAACTTTTTGTCTCTAAAAGAAATCCTCGTATTATTGCATCAAATCCCAAAATTTATTTTCTATGCAAGATTAAGTTGTTTGTTATCAAATTTATGCACCCAAACTTATAACTAAATAAATGGTATTTAAAATACTTATTTTCCCAGCTACATCTTTGTTTTTGCAACGGCAGAGGTGATTTCCCCCTGTAACATTTTAAATTAAACAATAAAAATGAAATTGTGTACGTCAGTATTTGACATAAATACGCATCGTTTGACCTATTTACTTGTTTTATATCACTTCCGTTTTGACCAGTAATGACTGGTATGGTACATTCCACAATCATTCGATGATTTCTCGACCGCAATAAAATTTAAATGACAACCCTCAGTGAAAACCCAGCCATAAATAAGTTGCCTGACAAATATCTATTGTGTAGGCACTGCACCTTTTGAAAGGGTACAGGTTCTGATTACCTACTAATATTAATAGTTTAGGTTAGCTATTTTGGATGATCAATAACAGACACGAAAATACCTTGACAAACTCCAAACGACTGATGAACTAAGACGAAAAATCCACTAATTTCAGATCAAGTAGCCAAGAAAAAACACATTTATTTTTTTTTACCGGGCTAAAATTAAGTGTATTTTAGAAACAGTCTTATCTACTGATGGAAACTTTCCGGAAATATATATTTGGAAATATTTCCGGAAATTTATCGGAAAACTTTAGAAATTAATGGAAATATTGGAAATATGCGAAACTCGAAAACTAAACTTTAAATGAAAGTTTATCATTGGTAATACCATAAATGGTCATATTTGGCCGGATATTCGAGAAACGGGTTACATTTCCGAAGTATTCTGGTATAAAATCTAAGTACGAATGGTATTTGATAAGGCAATTGCGCGAATAAAACAAAGTTAAAAGCAAAATAATAATTAATCAACAATATAAAATACAGTCCCTACTGAGGTAACAATGAACGACACGATTGATAGAACCAATTTTTTTAGCCAGTAACTTTTTCCCTTCTATCCGATAGCAAATTTCGATTTTTGACATTTTAAATGGGGTAATTTATAAATGAGTGGAATTGTCATCCAAAAATTTAAACCATGAATATAAATAAAAATTTAAGTATCAAAAATACAAAGAAAACAGTGAAATTTCTAACAAAGAAATTACACACGACTACGAGACACAAGTTGTGCAACTTGATCAAGATATTATCCACAACTTAAATATTGTATTCAGCATTAATACCGTCTTCATGTGAGTGCAATTAAACTTCTTCTCAAGCAAGCAATAGCCAACAATCAATTATCGGTGAATCCCGGAGATCGAGATTTTATTATTCGCAATCGTAATAATGTACGTACTTTTCCGGACATTATTTTTCTACTGTGAAATTTGTACTGCACATTATTATAAATAATATATAATCATTTCCAGTCAGGCAGCAAGTGATACAAAACAAGTAAATAGGTCTAAAAAATAAACATTTTTACAGGGCGAAATCACCTTTAAGAAACACTCGGTATATGACTTTAAATATTTTTAAGAAATCAGTATTTTTTGCCTATTTGTCCTACTTTATGCAGATAACTTTATTAATAATAAATAACAAAATAATATCATAAATACATTTTTCAAAATTACGACTATAAACTAACCAGAACTAACCTAAAATGTTATCAACACTCACAATAGGCATACATAGGATAGATCTAGTAATAAAACCAGTTTTTTGTTCAACTTCCGTGAAAAACCTTGGATCGTTGTATGCATCCCTAAGGTTAACAGTGACGCCCGTTCGGGCTACTAAGCCAGGTATACTACGATCTTTGGATAGCCTAACTTTGATATTTTTCTTATGCATGGTGGTGCTAGTACCATCTATGCCTTCATCAAACACTTCCGCAGTCATATCACTCGATTCTGGATCTATGATAAAAAAGCAACCTTGTTCAGCTCCTAAAGTGGCTTTGGCAAACTTCTGCAATAATATTGTTATTACATATTTAAAGTATAAAATAGTGGTATGCGGTGAAATTTAAAAGGGAAGCAATTTATTAAAACTCATACTTATAATGTAATTTGATTCCTTTATCATTTTTCGAAAAACTCGTTGCAAATTAGCTTTAGACATAACATGTCATTTGACTACTTATGTAAACCATCCGCAAATTTCAAGTGAACGTTTATACACGTCTGGCAAACAAATTTCTTACAGGCACAGATTTTCAGTGCGATAAAAGGAGATGTCAATTAAATAGGCAAAGGCTTGAGCGAAATAAGGACAGACAGAAGCCATGCAGTCATGGAAGCCCCTTCTACCGACCCAAGAAAAAGAGGGGAAGCCGCACTGCGACTAGACACACACAACACTAATCAGTCCGTATCTACCGAACGCCGGACGTTGAAGTATTGGTTGTCAATCACATTTTTGGGGAATTTTTTTTACGATATTTTCGTTTTTATGCGGTCATGTTAATCACTGTTGTATTTTATAAATTGCGTTCCGCGCGTCTTTGGTCTAGACTTTTGTAAGCTTTATTAGGTACTGGAAACCACAGCTCGAAATCGGTGTAATATTGCAGCGTGCCAGGAAAACATGGGCTTGCCGCAGAGTGCCCGACACTCTCCACACTTGCCTCAGGCCTTACCGGCGCTTCAATAGTTTAAATACTATGTATTTAGATTTTATTTGGTCTTCAAGGGTAATATTGCAGGCGGAAGGTGTATTCAGTTTACAGAGCCAAATAGAAGCTGTTTTGGTACCGAAAATTTAGCAGCAAACCACCAGTACCATTTTTTTAAAAATAAGAACATAAAAAAATCCAAAATCTGTACAAAAGTTAGTTTATCCCTGTTTTCTATACCGAGTGGTGCGTCGCCGAGCGGAAGATAGGAAATCCCATGTTAATTTTAAGGGGGTTAATTATTGGCTCCCCTGTACATTTTACAGAAAAAATGTAAAATAACTTTTTGAAGAGACAAATCTGACAAACCCTCGTGCCAAGTTTCAAAAAAATGTAATAAGCGAATTTTGAATTATTCAATGAAATAAATTGCAAAATTACCAAATTTTTGGTTCAGGTAAAACCAAACAGACACCAGCCACCAGCAAACAATTTGTTATAAGGCTTTGACAAATCTGACGTACAGCCGAATACAAAGAATATTTTTTTTTCGTTTCATGAATCTCACAATCATTACATTTAAAGTAAAAGACACGTTAACATTATTTTTTTATCAAACCTTTTATTTAATGTAACAATTAAGATTAACTAATAACAATTATTACATTAAAAAAATAATTTTATCATACTAGAATTTAATTAAACTAATAGCAGTATCTGAAATATTTTCAATTTATTTTCCCATCAAGCCTAACTGGTCCATTTCAACCATTAAACGTATTGTCAGTAAATTCAAGTCCAAAACCATCGCAATAAATAATTGTAAATATTTAACTCAGAAGATTGAAAATAGATCCGAAAAATAGAGAACTGAACTAATATTTTACTAGGTATGGAAAAATAAAATTAAATAAAATACAATAAATTTAAAAAAATAATAGAGAATTACAAAAAAAAAAATTAATTAATCAAATGTTTAAACAACCCCCCATTAACAGCTAAACAATATCCCAACCGATCATAAAATTCATTTCTAACGTTGCTAAGTTGATATTGCGAAATTGTATTACATTCTAACGAAATAGCGTTTTGTAGCTGGTTTAGATTCTCAAATTTTACACTTTTATAAATGACACTTTTCAAGTGACCCCATAGAAAGAAGTCATTCGGTGAAAGATCAGGTGACCTGGCTGGCCAAATTATCCGGTATCCGGTAATATTGCCGTTAAAAGCATTTTCAAGGTACTCTCTAACCATAGGGGCATTATGGGCAGGGCAACCATCCATTTGGTACCAGATCATTTGATCTTCCAGAACAACTTCTTCCAATTTGATTTTTAAATAAGTGCAAATAGGTTTCTGCTGTCAGGTTATAGTCCATAAAAAGGGTCCAATGATATGGTGTCCGATAATTTCCACGAATACATTTGTTTTTGGGGATATTGTGTCCGAATATGAACAATGCGATGTTCATTTTCTTGGCTCCGATACCGGCAATTCTGAACATTTGGTTCATTGTTGAGGGTGAATGTACATTCATCGGTAAAACAAATATTTCTTAAAAAATTCCTATCGTTATTTGCTCTTTCCATCATTTCAAAACAAAATGCCATTCTTTGCTCTTTATCTCCTTCCTGCAGCTCTTGATGTTTTTCGAATTTATACGAATAATATTTGTGTTTTTTCAAAGTGCGCAATACCGTTGTATGATGTTTATTTACCTCTTGCCCAAGAACCTTCGTACTAACCATTTTGTTTTCCTCCACACTCAGTAGAATATTAAGATCTCTATTCAATCTTTCTTCGGCTCTATTTTCGATATCCTGAGTTGAATATTTACAATTATTTATTACGGTACCTTTGGACTCGAACTTACTGACAATACGTTTAATAGTTGAAATAGACGGAATGGGCTTGGTGGGGAAATAAACTGAAAACATTTCAGATACTGCTCTAAAACTGTTTCCCGCATAATGCCACTTAATTATGGATACTTTTTTGTTGATTGAATAATTCATATTTTTTTAAAATACCGACTGTCACTGATTTATTAACACTTTTTCTCATGTCAGGGACAATATTTATTTTACTGGTGCCTGTTTGGTTTTACCTGAACCGAAAATTTGGTAATTTTGCAATTTATTTCATTGAATAATTCAAAATTCGCTTATTAAATTTTTTGAAACTTGGCACGAGGGTTTGTCAGATTGGTCTCTTTAAAAAGTTATCTTACATTTTTTTCTGTAAAATGTACAGGGGAGCCAATAATTGACCTCCTTAAAATTTACATGGGATTTCCTATGCTCCGCTCGGCGACGCACCACCCGGTATGGAAAAACCTATAAAAAAGCCATTTTTCCTTTTTAAGTTTAAAATGTTGAATTAATTGTAATTTAATCACGATATTGTCAATCGGACTTTAGTAAAGATACAAGAAAAAACAAAAAGTTTTTTTATTAATCCTTAAAGTACGGAATCCGAATTAAAGATGACTTTCACCCATCTGCCAATCAAATGGAAACATTTTTTAATCAAATATATATAATTGTTCCGTCAACGTTGTCCAAGCACTGAAACATGCAAATGTTGCATTTTACAGCACCTTTTAGACAACGCGGTAGTGCCACCACGGACACCACTACTACCTAAAAGTGTCTCTCCGGCTCTGGAAATCACACCCAGATCGCCGGGGTGGCGAGCCGAAACTTTGACCACTACGCTTCCGGAGAGACATATATAATATAGTATGTAAGCAAAATATATTGCAAAAAGTTTGTCTAAAAAACTATAGTAGAAACGGTGAAGATCTTTTGTGCCTATGAAGTAATACAGAAATAAATTAAAATCAGATTTTAAATTGTGAAACCATTTTTTATTAACACTCACTTAAGATTAGGTTAAATTAGTTACGGATGTTGGCAATAAGATCTTCCTACCGAAACCTCGACAGCCTTGGCAACCAAGACCTTAGTTTTCATTTCCCCTAATGACAAACTATACAGCTATAGGCCTTTTTAGGAAATAATGTCCCAATTTTTTTTTATTTATGGTTGTTACGGAAACGAACTTCAGTTGATTGTTATTATCCATCCACTTCAAGGGGATAAATCTACCTGTTTCGATCAGTAAAATATGGAATATTCGGATTTTGAAGAAGAAAATGGAATTCCTCAAGAAATTTTAAAAGCAGCTAATGATATTCTGCCGGAAAAATCTAAAATGCGGTACGAGAAAGCTTACGATACATTTGAAAATTGGTGCCGATCAAAAAGCGTTAAACGTGAGTAAAAATATTTTATTGGCTTATTGCAGAAATAATATATATATTTTTTTGTTAATTATAGTTTCGCTTGATAAAAATAAAATTATTTATAGTTGCGTTTTTATTTTTTAAAAACAGTTTCGGTCGAAAAAAAAATATTGTACGTTACACAACTGAAAAACAGTGTTTTGTAGGTCTAGCCAAGCTTACAGGACTGCAAAACAATACTTTCCGGTCTTATAACGTAAATTACTATTTAAATTAATTCTTACCACTATTTCAGTAATTAATTTCTCCAGAGGAACGTTATCGGCGAAATAACATTTAATTAGGTCCAATAAATAATCGTTTAGCTCTTGTTGTTTTTGTAGAGCTAGCCTTAGACGATTTTGATGAATAGCAGCACCCATCCACCCCGACACCACAATTGATATTTTAAGATCCTCTTTGCTAAATGGCGATTCTGGTACAGATCTATACATTTCCACAATAGCGTAGCAATCTCCATCGGTGGTTACTATTGGGACACATAGTACCGACTTAACCATATCATCTAAAAACACAAGGATTAAATAATTTTGGGTTAAGTTGCAAATTTTATACCTAGTCTATGTAACACCACTCTACACCACACAGTATCGGACCCAGAGATGTTATATCACGGATTAGGAAAAATTACCAGAACAGACGATTATTTTAAAATATCAAAAAATGTCTTATATAAAAGTTGTAGGGCTGTTAAAAATCTACATATCTGTGATAAATTGAAATATACATGGTCGCCCAAAGAGTTGTGGAGAATGACAGTTATATTTTTTTAAATGGAACACCCTGTATATTTTTAGTTATTTTAATCGTCGACTCAATTTTAAACATTTTTTATTAACCATATGTTATATCTAAAAATTCATTAGTGTCATGGAAAACGGCGTTTTAAATAATAACGGATAACAGTGCGATATTCGAACAAAGCTAAACTAACCACAAAAAATAAGGCACGATCATTGTTACTAATTTTGACATCTGAAAATCAAATTCTAACGGAAATAAGCAATAAAAAAAATAGCGTGGCGTTTTTACTTACTGAAATAGAGAGAATTGATATTTTAATTTTAAGGGGGTATGGCGATAAACAGAGATCATATCGGGAGGTATGTGAGATTTACAATAATTTGCATCCAGACAGACGCATTAAAAAATGCAGTTTTTCGAACTACTGATCGTTACAGAATGACTGGTAGTGTAAAAAACCGGTCAAGAACGGAAAGACCTGCTACCTTCGAGAAGAAAAAATTAGACATTTTGCTTGCGATAGAAGAAAATCCCAAACAATTCACCAATCAGCCTGCTTTGGATCATGAAATTGATCAAAAATCCGTACAAACTATTCTGCGTACTGAGAAAATGCACCCATACAAAGTTAATGTTGTACAAGAACTTTTTGACGTTGACTGTGGCGTTACTGGGCGCGAAATAACCCAAACTGGTGTGAAAAACTGCATACATAGTTCCCAAAAAAAGTTAATGTCTGGGCTGGATTGTTTGCGGGACATGTAATTGAACCCTTTTTTATCGAGGAAAATTTGACCGGTGATCGATATCCCCAGCTTTTTCGGCAAGAAATAGTTCGAGCTATAAACAATTTAACTACCGATATTAACTTAACCTGGTATTAGCAAGATGAAGTTATCCGCTTTTTACTCGTAAAGTTAGAGAATTTTTGGATGTCACGCTTCCAAATCGATGATGTTGCAAAAACACACCTCGCAACGTAAATGCTATTTTTCTATAGCCACAAGTACGGAAACATTCCTTCTAAATTTTTATAAAATAATAAAAATCTAAATTTAAACAGTAAATTTTCCAAATAGCCGTGGCGCAGCTAAAGTGTAAATAAAATTCCTTATTAGCAATATAAAAATAGAAAGCCGCGCTTCGATGTGCATACCACACTGCTTAAACTTGTGTCGGTAACAGCGTAGCCAATCAGAACACCGGGCCCTTCGGTTGTCACTAAGGGCGATGGTGAAAGGGATAGCGTCGTGAGAGTAAGTCACGCGCGCGCCAAGAAGGAGTCGCATCGGAGGCCGTGCAGCGGTAAAGCGAGAAACAGGAAGTACAGTAATCTGCGAGTTCGAGGTAGAACCGTGGCTGAAAAGTTCTCTGGCATTTTTACGTTAGGAACGTACAAAATTCTTTAGCATTTTCGGGCAAACCACCGAAATATTTTATTTAAATAATTTATGAAGATTTCAGTTTTCCATGGCAGTGCATTACTACTTTCTCCGTGTTGGTTTAAGAAATTCGACTAGCACATCTATTTCTGTAAACCATTCAAATTGTTTTCAATGGTTTGTACGAAAGTATACATGTCTCTTAGCCAGTAGAGCTACCTAAAATATCTCTCGGTTCAATTTTAGATTGACACATTCTAAGCAAAGTTTAAATGCAAGGTGTAATTAAAGTGATTGTAAAAAACTGAAGCAGGACAGGCTTTATCTGGAGTAGTGCATGGAAGTGATTTAGTAAATGGTATTGAAAAAAATTAGCTGCAAAAAAAGGTAATAGCTAAACTTGTTGATAGGATAGTTGGTCAATAATTCATACCGAGTGTCACAGAAGTGTCCCAAAAACTGTAAATAATTTCTAAATTCGAGTTTAAACTTTCTAACTTTTATAGTGATAAGAAACAATCTCTAATGGTGTCGTAAGGTCGATAGATTTACGCCTCATAGACTTCTAAAAGCTAAATTTAGGTGAATTTTTCTCCGATTTTTTCGAGTAAATTTTGTAACTTTTTTCTTACATTTTTTATGAAATTAAGCTTTTGATAAATTTGTGAATAGCTGGTATTGTCATTAGATAATAAGTTTCGTTCCAATTTTCCAACCTCTTGACAAATTAATTAAGGCTATCAGTGCCTAGTTAAAGAGTAATTTCGAACCTTTCTTCTTTCTTTGATATTTTTAAAAAGTAAACTAAATTAAAAAAATTGTCAAGGGAAATTTTTTACTTTTTGGTTACTGTGTAATTATAAACATTGAATTGAGTTGCTGATACGCCCCATTGGCGTATCACAAGAATTTTGTGGTGTAGTAATGCATATATTTTATTGTAAATAAAACTTGTGTATATTTATTATATTCTTACGGCCGAGTGATAATCGCGTTGTTAAATTTAGCAATGGAAGTTTAGCAGTTTAGAATGTTTAACAAAACGTCATTGTCATTGTTATTCAATGATTTTAGTAGACAACCTGTTAAAATCTGACATTTTGTTAAACATTCTAAACCGTTGTTAACTTTTAACAATTTGCTAAGTTGGCAACGGTTTAGAATGTTTAACAAAATGTCAGATTTTGACAGGTTGCCTACTAAAATCATTGAATTACACTGACAATGACGTTTTGTTAAACATTCTAAACTGCTCCAGTCCATTGCTAAATTTAACAACGCGATCATCACTCGGCCGTTAGTGTCTCATTTACAATAGTCCTTCTACAGGGCGTCCAAACCTAAATTTGCACCTATTGGGTTTCAGGTTAGATTTAGTCGATAGCAAAGTTTGTCGGCAACTACTTATGGTGCGGAGGTGTACCGATTAACGTTTTCCCACTAAATGGATAAGAAGAGAGGACCTATCGAATGGCCTTTGCGGTCCCCGATATTTCGTCATTAGATTTGTTTTATTGGGGTCACCTGAAAAACAATGTTTATCGAAACAAATTCAATAATTTAAAATAATACAGAATAAAAATTGTCAATGAACGTGCGAGAATAACAAGGGAAATGGTTTTAAATACACATTATGGCGATAATTTGTATCATTGATAGGTAGTAAATGGGGGTCATTTTCAACACTTATTAAAAAATAGAGCCGTTATGCCATGATATGTTACTCGTTTTTGTTTAAAGTTAACTTATTAAATTGTTTCTTAAAATTTATTTGGTGTTTTGTAACTGATTAAAATGTCATGATATATATGAAACTAATGAATTAGTTTAGTGTAACATATGGTTAATAAAAAATGCTTAAAATTTGAGTCAACAATCAAAATAAGTTATAATACACAGGGTGTGCCATTAAAAAAATAAATCTATTATTCTCCACAACTTTGCAGGAGACCCTGTATATTTTAATTTATCACAGATATGTAGATTTTTAACAGCACTATAACTTTTAAAATAAAATTGAGTAACATCTATTTATGTGATAAACTTTTTTAATTTTTATTTTTTGAAGTAATTTCAGACCTTTTATGCTGGGTAATTTTTCCTAACCCTGTATAATAGTTTGTTTAATTTTCTAACTAACTTTGTAGAAATTTCACCTAACCCAGCTTGTGAGTTCGTTTCGATCTATATCAGATCTCATCAGACAAACTAGTCGAAGAGAGATGGCATAGACGTCTGTTACCTGTTTAGATGTGATATGTGGTTTTTGATGCATTTTTGCCATCAGGTTACATTTTTCCTAACCTCAAAAACAGGTCTAAAACACCAAACTTACACAAAAAACACTAGCAAAAAGAAAAAATGTTTTTATCATTTTCCAAATGTACATTTATTAAAAAAAAGATAATGAAAAATAAAAAATTACCCTCAGAATTGATGTGTCACGTGACGTTTTTTATAATCTTAAAAAATAATCATTTTTTTTAAATCAACCGATTTGCGCCAAATTTAGTTTTGGGGACCGCTGATTACGAAACCGAAGGTCAGATTTGATAAATTCAAGATGGCGAACGAGATTTTCAATCCGCCCTATTGATTTCACCATTTTGAATTTTAAAAATCTTACCCCAAATTCGTCATCAGCGACCCTTAAAACACTTATCTACCAAATCTAGCGTAAATCGGAAGAGTCTTGTCTTTGTTATTTGAAAACTTATTTTTTTTTGTATTGACAGTGCTAATGTTAAATTGATTACCTATTCGTTATATTTTCTCCGAAAAGCCAGGAATTTATGGCAAAAATAATTTTGTAACAGGTCAAATTTAAAAAAGCACCTATTCAACAATTAAGTAAATAACTATTTTGCCCTAAAATGCCAAAGAAGAAAAAACATTTTCTGAAAGGGGACTAGTTTAAAGTATTTTCTGACCTTGGTATCCTAAGCCAGCTGGAAATCTTTCATCGCATAGAATATCATCCACCATAACATACTCCTTTTTAAATGCTACATAAGCTGCCACTGTGCTACCCTTTTGAATCTTCCAATTCACTTTGTGTCTTTCATCAGTTATATTTTTAGGTACTTGATATATTTCTTCTGAAGCACTATCAACCATGTATAATGTCACACCTATACATATTAAACATATGACTATTATTGATTGTAATAGGCACATTAAATAAAAAAAAAATCTTTTTATCTTAAACCTTTAATAGGTAGATTTACGTTATAAGTCCGGAAAAAGAACTTTTTCAGTATGGGTGAGATGTTTACGGACGAGGCAACGAAGGAGCAGAGTCTGGAATTTCGAAACGAGTACTGTAAAGATTTTTTGGACGAATAATGTACAATATTTTATTTTATACTGTACTCCCGAAATTTATGGTTTAAAAAAATTACGTATTTTTAACCTGCTCTACAAAACATTTGGTTGTCTGCTTTGGAAACAAATTTTAAGATTTTCGTTTACTGGTGGAAACATTCAGTACTGACAAATTTAAATTTGACGAAAAGATTGCGTTGATATATCCAGGAAACGCAAATGTCCTGTTTTTATTTATGTCAAGGTGAAAAGTAAAGTCAGTTGAAAATAGGTGTTATTTTATCGTTATCATTTTTGGTAAAATTGGCGAAAGGAAAAAAGATGGGGAAATCTGATTCCTAATGAAATTTTGCAAAAATCTAATGAGGCTACAAATCCTAAAAAAAAATTTCCCGGTTAGTCCGGTAATTTTTATTAACCGGACTCAATACTGTAAAATTTCATTTTCCGGACTAAAACCAAGATTCATGTAGTAATTAAAAACAATTAACATAACATCCTATAGTAAATGTTTAAACTGCGGACCGTTTTTTAGTACTATTTTCTGTCATAATTATTATAAAATAATTCTTTTAGTGTCAAAGTGACCAATTGCTAACTTTTTTATTATAAGAGATACAAGTTAGGTTAAATTAGCAAAGTTGTGTACATTTTTACGCTGATTTCAATAACGATAATAAAAAAAACAAATGAGCATCAGATTTACGAGTTATTCACAAAAATATACTTTTTTTTAAATGCAACACCCTGTAGTTGTTACATTAATTCGAAAGAGAATGTAATTTTCTATATAATTAGTTATTTACATTTTTTCCCTAAAATGAGAAATAACGGAGTTATTTAAATTTAAATGTATTTTTCCATAACTGGACGCAGGCAGCCATGAAATTCCTAAAATCGCATTTTTTGTACAAATTATTGTAGTATGCTACGACAAAAAAAAAAAAAAAAAACAAAAGATAACATGTATATCCGCCATGATGTTTTAGTGACAACTAGTAAATCATAAGGCAACAGTTCATTTATGCTACTGTTATTTAAAATGTTGTCATTTGGAGAAGTTTGATTTGATAGAATGCTAGAAAATTTGCCAAAAAAATGGCATCAGGCTTTAGAGTGAAACTATTTCCAGAAAGAAATATGCCAAACAAAAGATATTTTTTACTCCTTTATCGAAAGTTGCAATCAAACAAAAGTATTTCTTAAGCGTAGAAATTAGAAAACCTTCATAATTAATCAACAAACAGAAATTAATGTTTTGGCATATTTTAAAGTTTATCGTGAAAATTCCACAAGAGACTGTAGGTCAAAACTTGATCTATGCTAAGGAACCATTTATAAAATTAAAAAAAAACATAATTTTGTACCCCACAAATACAGACCCACACAAACTTTGTTGCCAGGTGATTACAAAAGGCGTATAAACGTTTTCCAATGGTTTGTAAATGCTGCTATAGAAAATCCAAACTTTTTACGATTAATTCTTTGAAGCAATAATACTAATTTTAGTAATAGAGGCATGTTTAACCGAAAGAACCAACATTATTGCAATCTCCTGCGCCATCATCCTTTCAATCCACAAAGATGTTTTTGCTTAAACGTATGGTGCTGCCTCATTGGATCAAAAATTGTTGGACCTGTGTTTTATAAAGGATCTTTAACAGGCAAACAATATCTGAATTTACTTAGAAATGTGTTGGAGGATTTTTTGGATGATGCCAATATAGCTATTATTAGCATAATGTATTTTATTAATGTTACTTAGTTATGTGTTATTATTAAAAAAACTAAAACTACGATGTTTATTATTTACCCAAGTAATTAGAAGGTTTGACAAAATATATCCGTTATGGCGGACTTTATTTAAATTTGGTTTCTGTCATAGCGTACTACGATATAATTTGTACAAAGAATGCAATTTTAAGAATTCCATAACTGCCTGCGTCCAGTTACGGAAAATGCATTTAAATTGAAATAATTCTGCTATTTATCATCTTAGAAAAAAAAATGTTAGACTAATTGTATAGAAAATTACCGTCATATCGAATTAATGTAACAAATACAGGGTGTTACATTTAAAAAAAGTATATTTTTGTGAATAACTCGTAAATCTGATGTTCATTTGTTTTTCTATTATCGTCATTGTAATCAGCGTAAAAATGTACACAACTTTGCTAATTTAACCTAACTGGTATCTCTTATAATAAATAAGTTAGCAATAGTGCCGACTTAATTTTGAACACGGTATATATATATATATATATATATATATATATATATATATATATATATATATATATATATATATATATATATATATATATATATATATATATATATATATATATATATATAATATTTTCAATAGGTATATTACCATCTGCCTACTACTGCCTAAAGTGGCGTAAATTTTGATATTTTAAATGGAGCACCCAGTATATTTTTTAAGATTTGAATACTACAAGCCATTCCTGATATAAAACCTGTAATATCGTATACCAATGTTTGTTTTCGAAAAAATGGCGATCGTAAATGTCCATTTTGAAATATCAAAGTTTACGCCACATCCGGTTAAACCCGAAGTAATGGGCATATGTTGTAACGTTCAAAACCTGCATCTAATAATATATTATTTGAAAATTTTAAAGATTTTTTTTTATTCAAGAGAATAAAACCTCGGTAGTGATTTTGATCTCACCCGGTATAAATAATTCTGTCCCCGATTTAAAAGCTTTCTGATTTCAAATAATAAAAAAAAAAACAGACATATTGTAAAAAAAAAAACATTAAAATCGGAAAACTGTTGTTGAGGACTTCCGAGGAGAAGACTTCATTGACGCGAGTGTACCTACTTTTAGATGCAAACTCATTTATTTCTGATTTTTTATTGTAGACTCATCCAACGAGTGCTGAACAGGGCAATATTACGGACTCTCCTAAGATTAAAAAAAATGTAATAGCCATCTTGTGTTTTTTTTAGGTAGAATTCCGAAAAACACTTGAGAAGATTTACTTTATTGACTTTAATTATGGGTATTATTGGTAATTGTCTCGAAAGTTGCCTCCTCTCCGATTTTGACCAAATTTGGTATACAGATGTTTTTTGGGGCGCCAATTACGAATCTGAAGAAATATTTTTTCGACCACGTTTCGTTTTCGAGATATTCATCATCAAAGTTGAAAATCAAACTTACCTTGTTTACACTATTCCTCCTTCTTTCTGCACAGCATTCTTGATTTTTACACTAAATTGGCACACAATATTCCACAAATACCTTTTACAAACTTGTTTTTATATTTATTTTACACTTCTTTTTTATTTAATTGCAAACCTCCACTTTCACACGCCGCAACGTGGCCGCAACCATGTATACACTAGGGATTTTATCAGTAAATATGGCTGCTGCCTTTGAACTTGAAAGTTCGCAATTTTTAAAAGGTGTTTAAAAAAATTATATGCCACTTTAGTGTAAAAATCAAGAATTGTGTACAAAAAGGAGGGAGAATATAGTGAAAATGAGGTTAGTTTGATTGTCAACTTTGATGATGAATATCTCGAAAACGAAACGTTGCCTAAAAATATTTTTCAGATTCGTAATCAACGTCCCAAAAAAACCCCGTATACCAAATTTGGTTAAAATCGGAGAGGAGGCCACTTTCGAGACAATTACCATATTATTTGGTAAAATGCAATAAAAAATGTATATTTTACAGATTATTTTGAATGGGAACAAAGCGTTTGATCACTGAAAAAAAAAATGTAATAAACTAATCAAACTGTTACCTAATTCATTAATTTACAGTATATTTTAAGTAAAATCATTATTTACCATATGCCTTCGTTACAAGTTTAAGTACTTCAGCAGTTTCCTGCAGTACTGAAGCCAAATCTACACTATCTGACAAAAATGATGAGAGATCTTGCATTAACACACTAGGTTTATTTTGAAGATAGAAGCTAAACTTCTGACTCTCTTTAGTTTTGTCTAATGCCCCTCGACTTTTGCGGACTATTTTTACATATGGAGCTATAACTCTTCTCGTAGCTTTATCTGTGGTATCCAACGTCATTTGGTCTTTAAAGATCTTCTTTTTATTGTTTAAATTAGCCATTTTTTTTATTTTTATGTACAAGATAAAACTACAAAATATATTAGCGGCTGCCAAATAATAATTTGACAGCTACCTATTAGGGGAAAATAAGGTAGCAAGTTTTGAATAAGTATAACACCAAGGTAATTTTTTACTTACCTTTAATCAAAAGATACATAGTCTTGGAAAAAAATGACACACCTTTAAAATGTCAATGGGCGCTTTAAGGAAACTGCAGCTATACAGCGCATTAGTACAGCGGTAAAGCATAGATTTAATTTTGGTAATTGTTTCGAAAGTTGCCTCCACTCCGATTTTGACAAAATTTGGTATACGGGGATTTTTGGAGCGCTAATCATGAATTTGAAAAAATAATTTTTTTAACGATTCGCTTTCGAGATATTCATCATCAAAATTGAAAATCAAACTAAACTCGTTTACACCATTCCTCCTTCTTTTTGCACAGAATTCTTGATTTTTACAGTTAATTGGCACAATTTAATAAACACCTTTTAAAAACCTGTTTTTATATTTCTTTTATTAATACAGTAAAGAAGTTATTATCACGAAACGCAAATTTCGGGTAAAAAGCAGGTACTTGAAGTATCTTGTATTATGCTAAGAAAGGTGCGCAGTATTGAATTAGACAACTTCCGATACTGGGAAAAAGGGTTGGTGGCGGGGGGTGAAAGAAAAAATTACTTACTCAATCGATAAATTATCGTTTTTTATCATAAAAACATAAAATACAGCTTTTCATAAAAATGAACCCCTTCCAAGTAATAGCGCAAGGAAAATTGTGATTTTTGACATTCTTTAAAGTTTTTTTTTATTTAACCGAAAATGTGGTAGTATTAAATATATATATATATATATATATATATATATATATATATATAAATATATTTATATATATATATATATATATATATATATATATATATATATATATATATATATATATATATATATATATATATATATATAAATATATAAATATATATTTATATATATTATAATTTAACTATTGGAAATTCAATTTGAAAATATTTTAACATTTATTTTTGACTCAAACATTTTAATCTTTAATGGTTCATACTATAAACAAATTTTTGGTACCCCGATGGGTTCAAAAATCTCTCCAATTCTGGTCAACTATGTACTGGATGATTTGGTTAAGGATTGTCTGCAACATATGCCTTTCCACATTCCATTTGTAAAGAGGTATGTCGATGACTTACTTTTAGCAGTACCAAAAGGCAGAATAGAGGTGGCTCTTGAATTGTTTAACACATTCGATCCACATGTGCAGTTTACTGTGGAGGAAGAGACAGACTATTCTGTCCCCTTCTTAGACATGTTGGTAACTAGGAATCAAGATAACACCCTATGCACTAAATGGTACCGTAAACCTTATTGTTCCAATCGGTTTATTAGCTATTTTTCCTACCATCCGATAAGAACCAAAATAAACCTCATCTTAGGAATGAAAAATAGAGCAGTAAAACTAACTCACCCTCAATACAGGGATAGAGCGCTAAAACAACTTAAAGGCATATTGTTAGAGAATTTTCCCCGGGAAAAAACTTATCAACAAATTTCTTTTTAGTACGCAATATACAATACCAGAAAATATTATAGACAGACCTTCACAACCATTAACTCTATCTTCCTATATAAGTAACTCAAACAATACTAATAACAGCAATTTAAACGTAAATAATTCACAAACACAACTGTATTTTTCTTTACCATATATTGAAACATTAACAGATAAATTAACTAACATTTTTAAACATTCAGATGTGAAGATAGCGAAAAGACAACTCAAAACTGTTTCTCAGATTTACTCTAAAACTAAATCTCCCCTAAAAGATGATGAAAGATTTGGCATTGTATACAAAATACCATGTAAAAATTGTAACAAGTCTTTGTTGGACAGACATCTAGAAATTTAAAAGGCCGTATCACTTCCCACAAAAGTGATTGTAGGCGAGGAGTTCATTCAGGGCCGTAGCGGAGCATTTTTTGATGATGGTCACCAGATGGACTGGGAGCATGCTGAGATCTTAGAAAATGTTAATTCATATTACAAAAGACTTTTCCCTAGAAATGGTCCATATAAACCTTGAATCCAACGCTCTTAATAAAAAAATGACATCTCAGATCTCAGCACGGTTTACAGTTATTTATTACGGATAGAACAAGAAAAATATTGTAGCTTAATTGACTGTCCAGCTCCTGACGACTAATTCTTTCTAAGAATCTTAATAATTTGTTTCTGGACTTTTGGGAGACACGTGTTTCCTCCCCTTTTCCGCTGTGAAGTCATTTTCATACCTATTTTCTTCTAAAATTAAAAGTCACAGACCAAAAAGTCTAACCACCAATAAAATAAAATAGCGGGAAGCGCTGGGTGTTTTCATTTTGTTTTCCAAATGTCTATACATACTTTTTAACAATAATTATTTAAGAATAAAAATAATATAAAATTAATTTACTAAGTCAGGTAATGCACAAGATTCGATGAACAGTTGTGCTAAATTATTATATAGATCCTGCGCTGTAGAAATAAACAAGATATGTCTCTTTCTTTCACACGTTATTAATCTCGCATCCTTTTCTGAATCGAAGTTCTCTAGTTACGATTGTCGCTGATCCATTCAGACAATTTAAACGTTCTGTCAGAACTGTTAACCGCGTGCTCCCAATCGGTTTTCTTTTAAGTTTTCTTTTAATTTTTCCTTAAAGATGTAGTTCGCAAGACAAATATGGAGATAAATCTTGATTATCCGCATGGATACTGCTTGTTCTCACATAGCAACCCACTTTGGTGAGTTCAATCTTTTTTAAGTTTTTAGGTAGGTTTTCTAACTGTAAAAAACTTTACTTTTAGTTAGTCCTGAAGAAGGGAGAAAGGAATAAACTCTCGAAAGCTTGACAAAACAGAAAAGGGTTTTCATTACTTAATCCAGGCCACCAATCCCTTTTTAATAATTCAAAAAAAAGACTGCATCCCCACTACTCTGGTTTTGATATATATATATATATATATATATATATATATATATATATATATATATATATATATATATATATATATATATATATATATATATATATATATATATATATATATATATATATATATATATATATATATATATATATATATATATATATATATATATATATATATATATATATATTTACTAATATGAAGTGTTTTAGTTGAGAAATAAAAAAGATTTTTTTAAATTTTTTTTAGGATGAGTATGAAAGGAGATATGGCCTGGCAAAAATAGTTGAAGAGACCGGATCGTTCTGGCGTAAATATCTGGAGAAATATTACTTGCACAAAAAAAATGATTACCATTATTTTGCGAAAAGATAAAATTGGAAAAATTTTGAGACCAACCAAAACCGTTTAAAATAAGCAGAAAAAATTTATGGACAAATTTTTATTTTTTTATTTTTTTCATGCTAATTTTTTAGCGCCATCTGAACTGTGTTGCTTAAAAAAAATATTCCTTTAGTAAAAAGTCAGAATACATGTCCATAAATATGTCCAGTCATTTTTAGCCCTATCGGATAATTATTTTTTATGTTTTGGACTGATAAATGTGAATCAGATCTTGTTTTTTGTAAGACGTTTTCAGTTTTTGGCCAGTAGCGTAAAAAGTATTTATTTTAAACAGCCAAACCTTGTAGCATTTATTCAGAGTTGTTTTTATTTTATTTTTTTTTAAATCAATTTTTCATCTGTAAGGAGATTTGGCCGTTTAAAAGTTCATATTATATATTTGCAACGGTCAATGTTTTTTTTTCAGGTGAAATTATAACAAAAATGGTCAATCCAATTGAAATTTGCCATCACCTGACATTTCGTGGATAACCTTAGCTTTAAAATGGTTTATTGTACATCTTGTTATTATTAGCCAAAAAAAAGTTACGGCCAAAAATTAAATTTTTTCGGCTAATACAAAAAAAAAATTCGTTTTTATTTAATTTAGGGGTAGTTTTCCCGGGGATGGGGGAGAAGGTTAATAATTTCTTTTTACTGAAAATATTGTTAGTTTGTCGGTTCTAAAACGAAAAGTTGCAAGAAAAAAAATTAATTACGTTTTTTTTTCATTTTTTTAAATTTAGAGATACTTTTTACCCCCTGGGAGAGGGGAAGGGGGAATGAATATCAAATAAGTTAAAATAAGATAAAATATTTTCAAAAAATTGATTAAAAAATAAAAAGAATAATCTAAGGTCATGTTTTTTTTATTCTTTCTTATTATGGGAGTAGTTTTAACCCCCTATTATAAGCCCTTATATCTCAATTTCAGTGTTCTATGTTCTAGTTCTGGTTAGAACTAGAACATAGACCTAGAAAGTGCAAAAAAATATCCATCTTGGAACAATGTATGGTAGGTAGGTAGGTTTAAAGTGAGTGGACTTTTTACGCCCTCCACTGCGACCGCTCGCTCTATTGTGGCTCACACCTTTATTTCTCCCAATAGGATCGGACTTCTAATGAATCCGATACCAGATTGGGAGAGAGTTCTTACATCTCCTCTTACTCGTGTCGCTACCGGACACGAGCACAATGTATTCTGATGTGTTCTGGTGTCCCTGTCTCCTGGAGAGTATGACGAGCAGACGATTAGATCCGTCATGCCCTCCCGCTCTAGTAGCGTGGGTAGCTACCAGGTCCTTGTTACAGGAACCAGATGTTCTTTCTGAGGCCGTATCTCCGGCCTTACCCTATGAAAACGGTCCTATCCACTTTCTGTTTAAAGCTAGGGAACCCTTTTTCCTATAAAGGCGGTTCTGTCCGCCTTCTGTTTGGATTCAGGGAACCCTTCCTAAGCACCTGTTTGTTCGGGATGGATTGGCCCTTCCCCGTGAAACAGGCTCCGGTGACTTCAGGGGCACCTTTCGAAACGGATTCACCCGTTTCGGTCGGCGCACCTTTGTCTGCTTGTGACCTTGGCTGGCACCTCTCGAAACGGATTTATCCGTTTCGGTCAGCGCACCTTTGTCACTTTTTTCCTATGAAAGCGGTTCTGTCCGCTTTCTGTTTGGAGCTAGGAAAGTATTAGTCCACCACGGCAGAGCCCCGCATTACCGCAGTAAGGCTAGATACTCTGAGAGGTCGCTCTGTATCTCAGAGGCACCGTTGGAGACACCTGTTTAAGGCACAGGGTGTCATTTACTCATCAGCACGGTATGCTAACACCTTGAGTTAAGCCTTATGTTCATCTTAGCTTCGGATCCTGTTCCATACGCTAGCCAAAAGAGTTGCCAATAACCAGCAACTCTAGCGCATGTTCCAAAAGATCCTACTGGGCCCAACCACGACAACGATGTGTGAACACAGCGGTTGGGTGGAAGTTCCACCAAACCGCTGTGTTCCACCGTGGAACAATGTATACTCAATGTACTATCTAAGCCAAACGAAATTTGATGAAAAAACATGGCTTAAAATTATGGGCGTACGTGTAGGTCTGCCTGTCTGAACGTCCTATGTTCTAAGCACGACTTGGGCTTTTGTTAAAAAAAATAGTAGTTTTGGAACCATCGTACTAAGTATGCTAAAGTAAAGTTTTCGAAAGGATATTTATTGCGTATATATCGATTAAATGGCATATTGAGTATAATTGATCCAAAATGGCCATTTTTTGCACTTAATAGCTCTATTTTCTATTTAATTAACCGCAGTCATCCTTTAAAATCCAGGGCATTATTAGTATTTACCATCTGAAAGGGTATACTGGGAACAGTTGGCCCCTTTTTCCACGGTAAGCTGACGGTCTAATATTGTTAATATAAAACAGTCAATAAAGTAGAATAACAAACAATACAAATTAATTTACTTAAACAATCAAATATATTATTATAAAAATAGTTTAAATATTTTCTAATACCACTGCAAAAATTAAATTTAGCAAAATATTAAAACTTTACCCACCTAAGGCTTTTTTTAAAAAGGTATAATAATTATTCAAAAAAAATCTTAAAATTTGTTTAAAACTTTGAAAACAAACCAACATTTGGAATATAATAAAATGAAAAATAATAGATATATGGCAATACGTAAAGTATAAAGAGAAGTAAGAAAATATTTTTTGTAAAATCGTTAACAGAAACCAAGACCTCTATGCTTGGCTATAATGTTATGTAATAACAATTAACCACTAAAATAAAACTCTTAAACATATTTCCAAACAACAAATCAAATTATCTATAAACTATCTAAAAAAATAATAATTATATTTTCTATAACTTCAAAACATGTTATATACTTACCAGCTAAATTAACAACAGTGTAGACGATCTTTTAAAAAACAGTTTGCAAAAGTAATGTCTTAGACCTAACTAGTTATATAAGAAAAAATCAACAACAGACATAGAAATAATTGAAGAATTACACTCAATCGGCAAAAACGTTAGCTTCTGCAAAAATATTAGTTGTTGTTAACAGTTCGCGCACATACGAGGACTGTTGTAGATCGTTATAGGTTTGAATTCTTCGGTATAATACGGGGCAGTCTAAAGAAATGCAAGCAACTTCGTTCAAGTGACCCGTGCAGGAGTGGCAGATCTAAAAGAAATGATAGAGTAAAATATGAACGGAGAAACAGGTCTAATAGTCTGAACGAATCAGCGCATGAGTACCAAAAACTATTCGACCTCAATTTTTTTATACGATCCTCTTTAAATTTCCCTACTGATGATATAAATGCATGTTGCCAGGGGGCCACCTGGTGCCATATTATTTAAACCGAAATTGTTTAAACAATTGCAAGGAATTGTTATTTCCCAACCGAACAATTTTTTAAATATTCTTTATTGAAATACAACTAAAAAAGGTTCTATGACTTTTTACGATAAAGTTAATATTTTTGGAGATATAAGTTTTTAAAAGTTTGAAAAATCTCAAATTTGGGTACTTTTGACCCATGAAAATATATATATATATATATATATATATATATATATATATATATATATATATATATATATATATATAAACAATACATTAAAATTTTTTTATTCTTTATACAATAATAAAATTAATAATATCCTTAATTGGGATTTGAATTTTTTATTGTTTATATCTGTTTTTTAATTGTTTATTAAGCGCGCTCACAAGCTTTAATAACTTTTGTAAAATTGATTTCATAAAAAAATATAAAAACAAATTGTAGATAATTTAATTAGTAATAATATTGCTCTCTTTAACAATTTTGATAAAGTTAATAGTTTTTAAGATAAAGGATAAATAGGGATTCAGGACACAGAGAGGCCGATGCAGCCTATGAGCCAGGGAGACGGCGATAATTAAAGGTATAGTATTTTTTACGATCTAAGAAACTGACCTGGCCCAAGACGGGATAATGATATGCAATAAAGACATAAAAGTATTAGCCGTGACAGGGTCGTATTTATTTTGTTGTTGGCGAATAAGAGATTATTACCTGAAAACTCTATAAGACTTTTGGGTCATTCATATTACTTGATAATGGCAATTTATATCTGATGGTGTATATATATATATATATATATATATATATTAAATATATATATATATATATATATATATATATATATATATATATATATATAACATATAAGTATAAAAGAAATCTTTATTTCTGAAGTACTGTCAGTTATTAAGTTCTGCGGTGATAGTGCAAAAGCCGTTCCAGGCAATAGCCGAAAATGTTTGCCTGTTAAAGCAAAAATCATTGTTAAAAGTGTTTATTTTAAGTTAGTAGAGCGAGGCCACGAAAAACATTTTTCATTAAACGGAACATCAACTTTAACCGGCGTTCCTCAAAGTACAGTGTGGAAAATTGTAAATATTACTGTTAAGCCTAGAAAAGACAGTGGTGCACCTAAATCTGTTGATTTAGGCAATAAAGAATTAGTTCGTCGGAAAATTTATCAGATGTACGAAGAGCAGAAAGTTCTCACATTATTATCCGAGGATGATTGGGACATAAGTTGTTCTACTACAACCTTGTGGCGTACTCTACGTCGTTTGGGGTTTTTATTTAAAAAAATAGACAATTGGAATGACACCGCTTGCAACAATTTAGAATACAATATCTGGGAAAAATAAATAAGGCTAGATCGGAAAATCGAACGATAATATACCTAGATGAGACATGGTATGACACCCATGACACACCAAGTAAAGGATGGACTGATAAATCAAAAAATGTCACACTAAAGCTCCGTCAAATAAAGGTAAAAGAATAACAATTCTTCATGTGGGGTCAGAAGACGGCTGGGTACCAAACTGTTCATTTTTGGCAGCCAAAAACATATCCGATTCTAGCTTAGATTACCACTGCGATACAACTGCTGAAGTTTTTGGGGACTGGTTTCAAAACAAATTATTACCGAATATACCACTAAAGAGCAGTATTGTGATGGATAATGCATCCTACCATAGTCGCCAGTTAAATAAAGTGCCAAGTTCCACCAACAGAAAAAAGGAAATACGAGACTTTTTGTCTGACCGTGACATATATTTCCATGAGAGTTATAATGTTAAGCAATTGTTAGAGATTTTAAAATGTTATAATTTCAAAAAAGAATACGTTTGAGATAAAATTCCAGATGTAGCAGGTCACGAAATAATTTGGCTTCCGCCATATTACTGCATTTTCAATCCGATCGAGTTGATATGGCATAAACTTAAGTCTAATATACGCGCGCACAATCTTACACCAAATTTAAATCCTAGTGTGATTGTTCTGATAAAAACAGAAGTCGAAAATGTAACCGTTGAAAACTGAAGAAACTGTACTGAACACGTTAAAAAAATTGAAAATTCTTGTCGCTCTATGTATATAAATATAAATAGCCTAGAACCTGTAAAAAGAATTATTATTAATTTGGAAGATAGTAGTGATAGCGAAATTGATTTAGAGTAAGATATGGTGTGTTTTATTTTGTTCTCAAATGTAAGTATTACATACTGTTAAAATATAGTATTACTGCAAACTTTTGTTTGTTTATTTAATTCCCAACAAACTTTACACATTAGTAGAATTAATAAATTGTAAAAATTAATTTACTTAGTACTTTATCTTTTTCATCAGGTTTAGTGCGGCCCTGCACGGTAAATCCGAAAAGTTTTATGGTTTTATTGCATTCCAAGCCTAAGTCAAGTCAAGTTAGTTTCTTAGATCGTGAAAAAAACTATAAGGGACGCATACTTGTAAGCGCGCTTAAAAAACAATCAAAAAACAGATATAAGCAATAAAACATTTTTAAATCTCAATTTAGGATATTATTAAGTATTGTACAAAAAATTAAAAAAATATATTTTTTTATTCTTTTTTTTTTAAATATCTATATTGTTCATGGGTCAAAAGTACCCAAATTTGAGATTTTTCGAACTTTTAAAAATGCATATCTCCAAAAATATTAACTTTAACGTAAAAAGTCATAGGACTTTTTTTATTTGTATTTTAATAAAGAATATAAAAATAAAAATTCCTTGCAATTGCAATTTCGGTTTAAACAAAAACCAGGTGGCCCCCTGGCAACATGCATTTATATCATCAGTTGGGCAATTTAAAGAGGATCTTATAAAAAAGGGTGGTCGAATAGTTTTTGGTACTCATACGCGGATTCGTCCTAGACTATACGTCTAATTTGGAAAAAAAGCGCAGGATAAAGCACATCTGCCTTCAACACAATTTTAAATTAAATGGATTAGGGAAAAAAATCTCGTTCAATTAAATTTCTCGAAACCACATTAAGGGGATTTCTCTAAATTATGTCACACATTAAGGGGGATAGCCACTGTGATGGCCGAAAACATTAGTGATGTTCGGGAATTTTTTTGACGGGAATAATTAAGGAATTTGGTGATTTTTTTTTTTTTAATTAAGTGCCGAAATTGAGTATAGTTTTTACAACTTTTTATTAAAAAAATAATAAAAAGTAACATAGTTATAAACGATACTGTAAAATAAAAAAAATCCCCCTCCACAACGACACTGATTTCTCAAACACGGTATACCTGAGAAAAAAAATCAGAGTTTAATATAATATTATGAATGTAGTTATCGTTGCACATGGCCGTTTTGAAAATTTTGATAATTACTATTTTTTAAGATTCCTTAAATCAAAAAAAAAAAAATAGGCAAAAAAATGATAAATTATTTAATTGATCGCCATTTTGTAAAAAAGCAAAATAAAAAAAATCAGCTATGTGGAACGATAACTACATTCATACAGAATACAAGAATTTTTAATTTTTTTTTTACTTTACGGTATCGTTTATCACTATATAACTATTTAATATTTTTAAATAAAAATTTGTAAAAACTTACGAGTTTTTTGTTAATATTGGTTACAACATGTATAAAGGAATAACGTCTCCTTCCAATCCCCTACAGATAAAATCAACAGCACCATATTCTATGTTCCTGAGGCCAACAAATAAAAATGAAATTATTAAACAAATAGCCACACTAAAGAATTCCTGTGCTCCTGGTGCTGACGGCATAACCTCAAAAATTGTTAAACACCTTCACATGTATATTGCTTCACCACTCGCTCACATCATTAACTTGATTTTTCGAACAGCTAAAGTCCCTAAATCTTTTAAAGTGGCAATAGTCAAACCCATTTACAAGTCAGGGACAGATCTAATAAGGCAACTATCGACCCATTAGTATCATAAATACATTTTCTAAGATTTTTGAAAAATGTCTGAAGGATCGTTTGGTGGACTTTTTTAACCAAAATGAAACTTTATCTAAACGTCAGTATGGCTTTAGGGACGGTCTCAGCACAACTGATGCAGTTTATGAACTGTGTGAACAGGTAACAGATAATCTGGACAAGGGAAAGAAATGTCTTGCTGTCTTTCTGGATCTGGCGAAAGCATTTGACACGGTGCCCCATGATTTGCTTCTTCAGGTGTTGGAATCTTATGGAGTGAGGGGCACTGTGTTGGAAGTATTTAGTGACTACTTGAGTAACAGAACGCAGTCTGTTAGGGTTGGACATACGGTGAGTGACCCACTTGAAATCAAGATTGGCATTCCACAGGGTACTGTTCTGGGGCCAATTCTTTTTCTTGCATACATTAACTCACTGACTAACTTCCCAATTCAGAACGGATCTGTGGTGTCTTACGCTGATGACACGGCTGTCGTGTTTTGTGGGGATACATGGGACTCGGTAAGAGACTATGCAAACAATGGCATAGGTAAAATTAAACACTGGTTGGACTCTTTTAAGTTATCTCTAAATGTCTCAAAAACAAACTACATTGCTTTTTCACTTACAATGGCAAACCGTCCACATTACGAAAATTTATACTTAGGAGTTGTAATTGACAAACACTTAAAATGGGATCACCATGTCCTTAGATTAACAAATAATATTAGAAAATTAATATATAAATTTTACACAATTAGAGAAATTTTAAATACTCAGCTTTTAATCATGGTATACAAGGGGATTGTGGAATCATTGCTCAGATATGGTGTGGTTGTATGGGGTGGTCTCTACCACAACACTTTATCCAGTTTAAACATAGCCCAAAATTATATACTAAAAATAATTTTCAGGAAAAGCAGACGCTTTTCTACGGCTTTGCTCTACTCAAAAGATGTTTTTGATGTGCGTTCACTGTACTGTTTGTCCACCTGTGTATATGTTCACAGATCCCTCAAATGTAAAAAATTTATAAGCCATCCATACCAAACTAGAATTAATATTAATGAACACCTAGAAACGCCAATTGCCTCAACAACAATGAAATTAAGGTCAACTTTTTATCTAGCACCCAAAATGTATAACTTGTTACCGCCTTACATAAGACACTTAAAGATTCTGAAAAAATTTTGTGTAGCATGCAGAGAGTACATTTTTGAAAATTTAGAAACATTTAAGAACATTTTCATTAGTATGTAGGTATTTAATAGTATATTCATCTGATTGTTTATTTTGTTATCTTTTGTTTAATTGTTAGTTTTGCGAACGATCTTTACGTTCTATCTTGTTTAGAAAAGTTTATTATTTTTCTTTACATATATGTTTTGTGCATTATACTATAAACTGTTGATTGGTACTGTGCACATACAGGTATTTAGTTACCTAGGTGCATTATTACACTCTTGGAACCTATCTTTACATTTTTTGTTATGTTTCTTTTTTGTATTGAATTGTAACAAACAATATGTAATATATTATTATTATTATTATTATTAATATATTATTACTTATATCTAATGTGCACTTTATAAATTTAAAAAAAAATCGATCCCCAAATTCCTTAATTATCCTCGTCAAAAAAATCCCGCATATCACTATTTTTTTCGGCCTTCACAGTGGCTATCCCCCTCAAGGGAAAGGGACAACTATAGTCCATTACGCTCAGGCAAAAATTAACAAAAAAAACGTAATTTGATAATACAAGCAGGCAACTTAGGACAGTTGTTGAGGACAACATTTTAAGCGTTTTGACCCGAGAGCTTAAAAATACATTTCTTAGAGCACGAAATTTCGCCATATTTTCAAAATGGCGGCCCAAAAATTGCTAAAAGTTATATCTGTACAAAATATATATGATTATACTTTTTTGGTATAGCTTGGGGATGGGAAATTAAAAAAATAATAATATTAAGGCTTTATGACCACATTTGACCCTGAAAATATTTAAAGGTATAGTTTGTCTCAAAGTATACCGTGTTAGCTTTTGCCTTCATTTATGGATTATACCTGCCGACAATAATAAAACTGCGGATCAGTAGGTATTAAAGGAAAGAACATTAGGGCGGCCTCTAATAATATAAAGATTTATAATTTATTGTTTATTTAGGTAGGTATAATCTTAAAATTACAATAACAAATTAAATATATGCAGAACTTTAATAAATTTAAAACTATATTATCTATACATAATTACATTTTTAATCTAAATATCTAAATCTAATTCTGTTTCACTATTAGAGTCATCATTGAGATTTATTACAATAGGATTTATGTTGTTTTGTATAGAAATGTAAGATTCCTCAATTTTTATAATGTGCTGTATTGAATTTTTCCAGCTCTCAACTGGTATGTTAGTTATTACATTTTTTATCAAATTTATAACACTGGGACTTAAAGTATGTGTAACAATTTCTGCTCTGATCTTTGATTTTACTAGGTTCCACAAATGCTCTATGGGGTTAAACATACAGTCTTTGCAGACAACAGCAAGCAGTTTGGGACAAATCCGTCTTCTGAACCAGCGCAGCGTGTATTATGGTAATGCGTTTTCCTTTATTTGAAGGTGCTTTCGTCTGACAGTTTTGACTGGAATCAACCCATCCTTTGGATACTGTGTCATGTATATCGAACCATGATTCATCAAGGTAAATTATGGATCTGTTTTCTAACCTATATCTTTTAATTTCTTGAAGGTAATTAAATCTCGTGCGTAAGTTCTTAATCTGTACGATTCCATTAACTATAACTATAAATAACTATAAATATACGTTTATTTAGCACTTGGCTAGTAATAACAAAATTTTACACAAAAAATAACAATTAAAGAAATTTTAACCAATAAAAAATACAATAAATCAATTCCGTAAATATTTCAAAAGTCTTCGAGTAAACATTTTAAGATTAGGTGAGTCCTTTATGCTCTCAGGCAGTTCATTAAAAATGCGAACACCATCATAAAAAAGAGTTTTCTGTAAAGATACTGAATTTACCATGGGGATATTGAAATGTTGTTTAGTTCTTAAATCATATTTATAAAAATTTGAACGCTTTTCAAGATAAAACTTTAAATAACTAGGCTGTAAGTTGTGTTCAATTTTATATATGAAAACGAGGTTCGCCATTTTAATAGACTGCTCAACATTCAGCCATCTTAGTGACTGTAACATAACACTAATCGGAGTATATTTATCACAGTTCAATAAAATTCTCATAGCCTTATTTTGTTGTATTTGTAACCTTTGCACTTCTTCTTTGGTACAAGAAATCAATAACGAACAGCCATATAAAAAATGAGGCAGAATAATAGTATTATAAACCAACATCTTTGTCCACTGAGATAAACTGCCCGATATACGACTAAAAAAACCTACTTTTTAGCAATTTTTTTACACATATAATTGACATGATTACTAAAATTTAATTGTGGATCTAAAATTATTCCTAAGTATTTAATCTCTGTAACAAAGTCAATAATATCACCATTTATATTTAGAGAAAGTTCCAAGTTATTAAATTTACGACAATTTACCTTAGAACCAATAACCATGCATTTTGTTTTTGAATTATTTAACTTTAATTTATTTTGACAAAGCCAGTCATACAACATTTTTAGTTCATTATTCATTATCATAGTTACTTGTTCAAAGTCCCTGCCAGAAACACAGATAAGGGTGTCATCAGCAAACAGGTTAACAAATGCGTTTTTAGGACAATGTGTATATCATTTACATAAATAATAAATAAAAGCGGTCCTAATACACTCCCTTGTGGTACACCCCATTTACTATCTCTTTTGTCAGAAAATACTTTATTTACTTTAGTTTGGTGATACCTATCTGTCAGAAAGTCTTTTATCCATTCAAGAGCATAATCTTTTAAGCCATATAGAATTAATTTGTTTATAAGAATGTCCCTATCAATAGTTTCAAAGGCACGTTTTAGATCAACAAAAACACTTAAAGTTATATTTGACTCACTCATGTTTTTTTCTCCAGACAGCACAAACATATTGCAGAGCAGACTCACACGAGTGCCCATCTCTAAATCCTGACTGACCACTGTATAACAATCCATTGCTTTCAAAGTATTCTCGTAACTGTTCACACACTATTATCTCAAGGATCTTATCAATCACTGACAGCAAATTTATTGGACGAAAATCGCACATTTTCTGTGGTTTAGACACCTTTGAAATAGGAACTATTACACTTGTTTTTAGCTGACTGGGAATCTTTCCAGTTCTTATAGACGTATTTACCAGATACAATAACGGATAACCTATGACACAAAACAAATCCTTTAAGAGGTTTACATTTAATGTATCATCACTTGTGCACTTATTTTTTAAACTATATACGATCCTTTTTAGTTTCGACAGACTTATGGTTTTAAAGTGACATAAGCTACAACTAGTTATTTTCATAGCTGCACTCCACCTCTTTTTTTCTATACTTTCTGATATATCATTTAAACTGTCTGCATAAAAATTATTCATATTTTCCTCCACACTTTTATCATATTTTTCAAAGTCAATATTTGTAAAGTCGGCCTTCTGTTTCTTATTACCAACGAACTGTTTTAAAGTCTTCCACATTTTTTTCCCATTTCCCCTGCATTTATCAATATTTCTGTCGAAGTAATTTTTCTTTTCCGTTCTCGTTACTGAGGTCACTATGTTTCTTTTATTTTTGTAGTCGTGCCAGTCGTTTTCATTTCTTGAAAACTTAAATTTTATTATTACTTGTCTTTTTTGTATTTTGCGGTATTTAAATCCCATTTTACAAACAGCTCTATGGAGGGTGGCACGGCTAATATTTATATTGGTTTCGTCTTCGTCTAGCTTCTTTTTCCGTTTATCTAAGGTAGGAACAACTCCGCTTTCATAAAGACAATATATTTTCCTTCTTATTGGGTCCTGATCACTATTGTCTATACGGTGAGATTAAAAATCACTACGTTTTTTCTTTGTTCAATTCTAATAATAATATCCCTTATCGATGATATTGGAGTTTTTTGTAAGTAGACAGGTTTCTTTTAAAGCTTCTTGTTTAATTAGTCCTCTACTGAATAAAGTTTCATACACATTTTTCACAACCTGTTTTGCATCTAATGACAAATGATTTCGACGCGACATAGTTATATTCTCGTAAAACAACTTTTTCGAAACGCACAGTAAAAACGGTTATTCAACACTGCCACTAAAATATTAGCTGAAATATTTATATACCTAATGGTCAATACTTAAGAAATACCTGGTCCACCCCTGCCATTATAAAATAATGGGTTTACCCAATAACAATAGGTAAAAAAATCGTTTAAGGTTTATTGGGGTATTGTCCGTCAAAAGCCATAGTGATATACTTTAAGACAGACTATAAAACACCAAGTAAAAAACAGAATTTTACAAAATTTTTAGGACAGATTTTTTTAACGTAGTTCTCTCGCGACAGTCGTAGACAAAATTATCATCCTTTAGTAAGCCCGGCCCTTCTACAAATCAAAACAAAATTGAAATGAACATCGTTTATCTTCGTCTCTTCCATGCCATACGAGCCAAAGTCGCCCACTCCCTCTAACAAAAATTGATTGTTGAACGGACCGGGACTAGTAACAGTACAAATCATTATATTTTTTTCTATTTTAGTTTAATTCGTGATGCAGTATTTTGAATGGACCACAAATTTAGCGCTGTTCCAAATAGAATGGAATACGATTTACCAAGTGTTAAAGATTCTCAATGCTTGAAAATATTATTTTTGTAGGAGACTGTACACACATACAACACCTGAGGTCTGTTTGTTATTCAGTAATATTTTACACTATTTTACACTTCTTGGACTCGCCCAGTCCTAAAATGCAGCTTCCATAAGAGCGATTACGTAAAAAAAGAATAAAATAGTGTACACTATTTCTTAATAACAAACAGACCTAGTAAACTTTTAAAAATTATCTTTTTAACAAAACGGTCAAAAAAAGTAGTTTTTTTTTATTTTTCTAATATTTCGATGTATATTGCATAAATTTTTAAAAATATTGTAAGAACCGTTTTCCATATATTCCAAAATGAATGCATGGCTTTCATACATGACAGGTATCGACAATGTTAATTAGCGCATATCCAAATTGCGGCCCAAATAGGCAGGTATAAACATTTTCCCAGTTTATATATGGCAAAATTGGCCAAAAATTCTTGGAATAAATTTAATTTGATTAAGCCATGGCAGAATTGTGGCTAAAGTATTATAAACGTGGCGTCATGTTATATCTTTTGCTTTTTTATGACATTGATTTACTGACAAATCAGATACTCTTTTTTAATAAAACAGTGCATTTGAAAGATTTTTCATCCCTTGCAATAAGTGGTTATGCCAGAAAAAACAATTTTCAATTACGTGCTCGGGCAAGATATTTTATTAATAATTAAAAAAAAACTCGATAAAAACAAAATATTAATTAAGCAAATGTACAAAATGACCACCGTTTTTTTAATATACTTATTTACACATCTTAAAAAATGATCGTGAACTTTATTTAATGTTTCGGGATTATTAAGATGATTTGTTGCATTTAAAATTTGTTGCCATAATTCTTCGCGCGTGTTCACAGAAGTTCTGTAAATTTCGGTTTTAAGAACACCCAAAAAAATGAAATCACACATATTTAGGTCTGGAGAACGTGGCCATCGTACTGGTGCATCATCGCCTCTTTCAATCCACCTATGAGGGTATTGGTCATGCAAGTATCGTCAAACAGCAACTGATAAATGAGGTAGCGCTCCATCATGCATATATCACAGTCCCTTTCAAATTATAAGGGGCAAATATTTCAGAAGAATTTATAATTAATGTCATAGCAACAACAAAAACATAATGAAGACACCAGCAAACAATGTTTATTAATAATATCTTATTACTATCAATAAAATATCTGGTCAGAGCACGTAATTGAAAAATATTTTTTTCTGGCATAACCACTTATCCTAGCAACATTTTGCGAGCGATAAAGAATCTTCCAAATACATTGTTTTACCAGAAAAGTGTATCTGATTTGTCAGTTGGTCAATAACATAAAAAATCAACTACATATGACGTTACGTTTATAACACTGTAGGTTAGGTACAGTCGATGACTATGCCAATAGCAAACGTCATTTTATAGCCCAAGACTCATCACCAAAAATTATTGAAATCGACTAGCACGTTTTTGAGAAATTAAAAAAAAAACAAATGTTTTTTTTTACCTTTGGCGCCCTCTGCAGGCTAATTGAAGCAATTTTGGATATAGGTGAGTTCGCTCAAATCTTATTTTGACGTCCGAAGTCTGTCATCAAACGTTTTACACGTATTTTCCGGACACCCTGAATACATATATCCGGGAAAAAACTACTCATTTTTTTCCTGGGGAAAAAAGTAATTTTATAAAAAGTAACATTTTGGTACCTGTTAACAAAGATAAAATGACAAATTTTCTTAACGTCACGGAAGAAAAATTCTTTATTATTTTAAACCATAAATTTCGACAGTACAGTATAAAATAAAATATTCTTCATGTTTTGTCCGAAAAACCTTTACAGTATTTGTTTCGAAATTTCAGACTCTGCTCCTTCATCGCCTCGTCCGTGAACATCTCACTCATACTGTAAATGATCATGCTTCGGACTTATAACGTAAATATCTATTTTTAACCGTGATAAAAAAGTGGTGATTTGACTTGTCGGATTAATTTTGTCCAGAGTTAGAAAAAAAAAACTAAATATCCAAAAATAATCGTTACATATTACTTTTACTTACCAATGTTGTATTATAATAATTTTCCTCCCACTTCCGTAATTTTTCTGTTAATGTCAACATCGTAACATTTACGTTACGACAACACTTGTCACATAATCCATTCTGAGTTGGCCGTGAACAACTTGCACATATTTTTGATGTAAAATACTGCGATATTGTACTTTTTACGATAGGAGAGGAGTTGGGAAGATACTGGGTGTTCTTACGAGGCATCTGATTAAACCTAAAAATATTGGATATAACAATAAACAAAATGCAAAGACGTTTTTGATTTGAAAATATATCATTTTAGATTAAAAGATACACATAAAAAAGTAGGACATTCC
Source organism: Listronotus oregonensis (assembly GCA_019359885.1). Taxonomy (NCBI): domain Eukaryota; kingdom Metazoa; phylum Arthropoda; class Insecta; order Coleoptera; family Curculionidae; genus Listronotus; species Listronotus oregonensis. Next base: position 70,416 of record JAHBCN010001486.1, read on the forward strand.
ATAAAAAAATTATAGTTACCCCTAGTAGTTTTTTTTGATGTTCAATAATTGTTTTTCAATCATCATTTTCGGATTCGGCGGGAAAAAATATATTAGGATGGTTATTTCAGTTTCTTTTAAACAAGGTGTTGTGATAGGGTCGTCCTCCGGCGATATCTCAAAAAACTTTAACGTATAGCTTTTAGAAAAAAATATTTATAAACACACCAGCAAATTTAAAAGAACGGACATAAATTTTTGCAATGCAGGTTCTTTTTGCTTGTTTTTAGTGCTTTGTAGGTCTAGAGAGCCATGACTTTTAATTGTTTGTTTATTATTTACGTTACTATGGTTTTACGCAACGTCAAATTAAGATCCTATATATCTTTAGTTATTGTATGACATTTTCATAGCGTACTTTCTCTTCATTAGAGTTGTTTTTTGTTTTCAAATAAGTGTATTTAAGTTTTAAGTAAGTTTAAGTGCTTTAAAGTGTTTAACAGTTCATTATGGGTGATTTAGCACCGACTGATGTTGCTAGAGCTGTAGCAATGATTGAAAATGGTCGATCCTACAGTGATGTTGCGATAATGTTTGGCAAAACAAAATCAACTATTCATCGCAAAGCTACACGTTGAAGAGAAACTGGACAGTATGTAAGAAGGCGAGGTTAAGGCAGGAAACACTCAACCACGGATCGGTTTATCATGTTGCAAACACTCCGAAATAGGCGTCGAACAGCAGTTCAAACGAGAAACGAACTGGAAGAAGTTTGTGGTATCAGAATAAGTGAGCGTACAGTTAGAAGACGAAAGGTAGCTGGTTTGATGTCGCGTAGATCAATAAAAGCCCCAAAGCTCCAAAGACATCATCGGTTAGCGCGATTAGCTTTTGCTTAAGAACATCAAAATTGGAATGACGATTAAATATCGATGTGCAGGTGAACAAAATGAACAATTTAATTTTACTCCCACTGTGTCTTTTGGCGATGGCTCAGTTATGGTATGGGGTGGCATATACTTAAGGGCTCGCACAGAGTTGGTGGTGATTGATGGCGGCTCTTTAACTGCCGATAGGTACATAAGAGATGTTCTCCAAGATCATGTGATACCTTTCGCTCCACATATTGGTGCAAATTTTCTGTTAATGCACTACAATGCTCGCCCGCATGCGGCTAGGTGTGTAAATTACTTTTTAAACCAAGTAGAAATAGCGACAATAAATTGGCCTGCATTTTCCCCAGACTTGAATCCAACAGAACATGTATGGGACATGCTAGGCAGACGAATTAAGTCCAGAATTCCTGCTGTCCAAAACACAGAAGACGTGAAACTTGCTCTGTTTAAACTGTGGGATGAATTGCCTCAAGAAATGATCGATAACCTCATCAGAAGTATGGGAAGACGAATGACTGCAGTCATAAGAGCTCGTGCAGGGAACACCCGTTATTAAAAACAATAATTATTCTAATATTATTGGTTCATTAAATAGTTAAAATAAGTTAAAATGTCTAATTAATTTTTTTTGCAAAAGCGCAGTTTTTATCTTTTTTTTTAATCGGCTTCGAAATTACATTAAAGCTCTGCAAACCAAATTAAAATTTAGATACCTTATGGCTAACATTTTTTTACGAGATACATTTCAAAATAAAAAAAAAGTATGAAGAAAAAAATTACAATTTATCTCTATTCCTTTAAATTTGCCGGTGTGTGTAGTAAAACCAACCCCGAGAAATATGGATTCAAATTCCACCGCTAGAGGGCGTAAAACTAAGAACAAAGAAAGCCCGGATTATTTAAAAATATGCAATATTAACTTATGCTTTTGATAATTTTCTCACAAACTATGTAAAATTAGGAAACTTTTATCTTTTAAGCGTTTTTCCCTAACCTGTCAAATATAGGGTGGGGAGGAGCGAATTTACATTAAAAAAAATTAAATAACTTATTTTCTGCTTAACCGATTATGATAAACTAGATCTCGTTTAAAATAGCTTTTACCAGGGACTAAGATACAATATTGGTATAATTAATTTTTTTTTTGTTTTTTCCGTAGAGACTAATTTGTGTCAGTTAAACATTTTGTCGATTTTTTTGAAAAATTTAAATACAATGGTATTATTATTATTAAGTCCATTAAAAAGAGCATAAAAAAGTAAAGAAACTGGTGAAAACCGCATATTGATATCTTAATTAATTCTCGACTTATTGCCGAAAAACTGCATTACTCGTATCCTTTCCTATTTTAAGCTGTCAGATAAACAGCGCGGCGTTTTTATCGAGTGTGCCGGGACGTCAAAAATCACAGAAAACAGGGACGTCAAAAATAACAAGCGCATTGTTCGTCAAACCTGATAATTTTAAATTTAGTTCTTGTTTAATATTATTATTATTATTATAAGTAGTGTTGTTAATCGTTATTAAGTAATTTTAAATTATTTTATCACCGAGGCATACGATATACCCGCGTTTATTTTAAAAGTATTCAAAATGCCTTTATTGCTGCAAGACATTATGCCATAAGATATTCCGAAAGACGGCATTTTAATAAAAAAGTGTTTAGACGTTTGGCAACCCGTTTAAGAGAAACTTGAAATTTGCATCCCATTCCAGTACAATGAAGATGCAATTAGCCAGAGCCCGTAGATAATAATAAGTTAGCTATTATTATCCACGAACCGTGTAATTATGAATGCTATTATTAAATTGATGATAAATAAATAATAAGAATATTATTGATATTATTTAATATTCGTAGGAAAACAAATGGTTTTTGTTTAACTGACAATTTAAAATAGGAAAGGGTACGAGTAATGCCGTTTTTCGGCAGTAAGTCAAGAATTTATTAGGATATTAAAATGCGGTTTTCACCAGTTTCTTGACTTTTTTATGCTCTTTTTAATGGGCTTATAATAATAATACCATTGTATTTAATCTTTTCGAAAAAAAGACAAAATTTATAACTTTGACACAAATCAGTCTCTAGGGATAAAACAAAAAAAAATGATGAATTACACTAATATTTTATCTTAAACCTTAATAAAAGCATTTTCAAACAAGACCTAGTTTATCAAAATCGGTTATGCCGAAAAAATGTTATTTAATTTTTTTCAAATGTACATTCGCTCCTTTCCCATTCCTATATTTGACAGGTTAGGGAAAAACGTTTAAAAGATAAAAGTTTCCTAATTTTACATAGTTTGTGAGAAAACTATCAAAGGCATAAGTTAATATGGCATATTTTTAAATAATCCGTGTTTTCAATTTTGTTCTTAGTTTTACGCCCTCTAGCGGTGGAATTTAAAACTTGAAAATAATTTCCGAAAGCTATGCGATGAAGGGTTCTCAAGATATTGCCGGAGGACGACCTAATCAGGACACCCTGTAGAAGTACAGGGTGTCCCATTTTCGATACTTTTATAGGGTATCCCGGTAATTGTTAGTGCTATCAAAAAAGTAATATAGGCGTCATGTGCTTTTTTTGGGTCAAACTTAAAACGAAATATTTAAAAATTTTCGCTCGCCTAAGAGATACGAGGGAAAATCAAAAAATTGTCACTTTCAGAATTACCCCTATATTTTCTTAGTTAAAAGAGATACAGAAAAAAGTTTTATACAAAAGTTACTTTATCATGATTGTTGAATATTCTGCCGTTTTCAGAATAGATATACGGTGTCAGGTAAAATACTTATTGGACCTTATCTCATTTTTTAAAACGGAACACCCTGTAAATTGAAATATAAAAGAGGATAGCATGGATGATATTGGTTTTCTATATGATTTAATTAAACCACAGTAGGCTGTTCCTTTAAATAAAATAATAGAGATTTACTTTTAACAAGATGGCGCCTCTTCCAATATCGCTCTACGAATTAAAACGTATTTAAATAGTCACTTTAGAATCCACTGGATAGGAACACATTTTGTGTCAGGGTGTTCCATTTAAAAAAATGAAGTTAGGTCCGATAACTTTTTTACATGACCCGGTATACTTAATCTGAAAACGGCAAATTATTCAGCAATCATTAAAAAGAAACTTTTGTATAAAACATGTTTCTGTATCTCTTTTAACTAAGAAAAGATAGGGTCATTCTGAACTTAAAATTTTTTTGATTTTCCCTCGTATCTCTTAAGCGAGCAAAAATTTTTATTTTACTGTTGAAAAGTATATTACTTTTGGTATAGCACTAACAATAACGAAGATACTCTATAAAAGTGTCGAAAATGGGAAGCCCTGTACAGGTAGAGTCAAAAAAGCGGCCTGCCCAATCCTCAGTGGATAACTCTATTCTTAACATTAAGATATATTATGTTTTTTTATTTAGGAGATTCTACTAACTGAAAAATATTATAATTATATATATTTTATTGAATCCTTTTAAATTTTGTCTGTTTCTTGTTGGTGTAACTATCTGCTTGTCATTCGCTTTTAACCTAAGTTTATTTTAATAATGTAGTTTTGATCTATTTTATTTTAGTGATTTTAACATGTGTTTATTGTTAGTTTAAAATAAATGTCTCAAGTTTTTATTAGTTATTTTATTGTCTATTTTTTTTCTACATTTAATCTTTTTAACAAACAAGGTCACCTGACCGCTTTGTCTATAAGAATTATGTATTCTTCAGATAATAAAGCTCTATTCTCTATTCTATTTATGTAAAAAGGTTATTACTATTACTAACGTTGTACAGATGTTTGGGACTTATTTAATTTTCAATTTAAATGCAATTACAGAATTTTGACTTTATGAGGTTGCTGCGCACTTAAATGATTTTTTATCGGTTGTACGACTTTTTGTTTTGTTTTTGTTTTTTTATGAATCATCTCATGATATTACGTTTCTTTATTTTTTTTTTAAATCAAGATTTTTTACCGCGTTCAAATTAAAATTGTGTAGATTTTCTAATGCATGATAAGATAAGGCAGTATGTTGTTGCTCGGGGCTAATACTATTTCCGTGGTCCTTTATTATTTTTATTAAATGTTATTTACTTTGCCCAATGAAAGGATTGGGACAGTTTAAGCAATCAATTTGGTAAATAATATATTTAAGGCCGCCGGTGCAGAGAGTCAGGGGGTGTCCGTCGACCCCCTGGGGTTTCGTCTAGGAATTTAAATGAGTATGATTACACGGGTCCACAAAAAAAGTGGTGTGTGCTAGGTGTCGGACTAAAATTTTCGGGCGTATTTTTTTCCGCTGAACACGAATCTGAAGTCAAAATTGGAGGTGAAACAGCAAAAAATCGAGAAAATCCCAAATGACCGACACGGTACATTTACCGGCAGAAACCTGCTACCACGGAATGTTTGGACTACGACTATATAAACTATAAGAGATACAAAAAATTTCATAAAACAAAAAAGAAAGCTTTTTAAATTGTCTATAAAAAATTATATGAACATTTTTGATAAGATAAATAATAAAGGAGATATAAAAGAAAATGTTATTTTGACAAAAAAATTTCAGTCCAAAATGGAATTTTTTTTTTTATTAATGTGATTTTTGTTTTTTTTTTCATTCATTTAAAATACACATCACTCAAAATTTGCAGAAAAATCCATAAATAAAATAAAATAATTTTCAAATTTTTTCCAGAGATATACCTTGAAAAAATACTGAAAATTCCGTTTTTTGATTATAATTCAAAAAATATTACATTTAAATATTACATTTGGACAAAAAGGTTTTATAACTTAAACTATGTCTTGTAAAAATACATAGTTTATGCCATATAAAGTTTCATGTATCTTTTATAGTTTTTATATTGACGTTTTAAATTTAAAAAAATCGTTAAGAGTGCATTTACGCTACACCTTAGGGGTCGGGCGAAAGTACGCGGAGACGGTGGGCGGAGACTAACAAAGTCCCACTACCACAATTTTCGTATAGCCGCATTAAAAATATTATATTTTATTTAGGTTCTTCCAAATTTGGTGTATCGATGCGATGTTGTTTCCGATTGCAAGCCTACAGGAGATAACGTTTTTCGGTAACTATTTTTCACTTAAATGACATAAATTATACACCATTTTAAAGGTAAGGAAACAATCTATGCCTCTGCTGTAACGGATTTTTGAAATATAAGTCGAGTTAAGAGAAAATGTATCTAAACATAACCGATTTTAGGCTGACTTTCAAGGAAATATTAAAAACTAAATCCAAATTTAAAAACTATTACAGCAGAAGCCTAGATTTAAGTGTTGGCTTTCATATAGTTTTTGAAAATTATTAATAGCTTATACCGTTTTTGAGAAAAACATTATGCCCCGAACCCCAAATTGGATCCAATTTTTGCGGCGCGAATGGACTCTTAATTGCGCCTTTTCTCGATTATTTGCTGTTTGACCCCCAATTTTGACTTCAGACTTGAGTTTAGTATCTGTGGAAAAAATTCGTCAGAAAATCCTAGTCCGACACATAGCACACTTAATTTTTTTTTGTGGGCCTGTGTTATTATTTAGAAATTAAAGTTGTATATTTATTTGGGTTTTAAATTTAATTAATTATAGACTAGTAAATTGACTTAAAGTTTTTGACCCCCTCTACATTTTTTTTCTGGCGGCGGCCCTGAATATATTGTTTATTCCATTTCTGGAATTACAGGTTTAAACGAGGTAAAGTGATTTTTAGTGTTGTTGGACGATTTTTTATTAAAACCTCATAAAGTAACAAAATAGTGTAGCTGCATCTAAACTAAAAAGAAAACCCTTCCCAAACATCTGGACAGCCTTAGTAATAACCTTTTTACCACCATCACATTTTTTAGTTTGTGTACGCTCTTAAATAAAGAAATATAGTAACATAGTAACCTAATGTTAAGTACATTATAAATATGTTAAAATTAGTAACAACGAATTTGTGTTGATTTTGTTATGATGTATTAAAAAAAAATGGTATGTAAAAATGTTTTTAAGCGAATTTAGTTCTGATGAGCTTTTAGTTCTGATAATAATTTAACGTCAACAAAAGTTTTTATTTTTTTTAACCTAATGACTGAAAACCCAGGAAAAACCCACTAGCTATTTAAAGAAAACGGTAAGGATAAACAGGATATCTTATTTATTTCTTATTGTACTGTAAAACGCACTTTTAGATACTTGGTTTTAGTCCGGAAAATGAACTTTACAGTATTGAGCCTGGTAAAAAATTTGCCGGACTAGGCCGGTAAAACATTTTTTGATTTGTTGATATAAAATCCTTTCACCGCCGTACATACCTAATATACTCTCTACTCTAACTTATATTATTTATTCAACTACATAAAATTTCATCAGGACTCAGATTTTCGCCATCTTCCTCAATTTCATCAATTTTACCAAAAATGATAGTAAAATAACACTAATTTTTAACTGACTTTACTTTTTACCTTGAAATAAATAAAAAAGGACAGTTGCGTTTCCTGGATATATCAGCGCAATCTTTTCGTCAAATTTAAATTTTATATCAGTACTGACAATGTTTCCACCAGTAAACAAAAATGTTAAAATCCGTTTCCAAAGCAGATAGTTAATTATTTTGTAGATATACGAAGCAGATTAAAAATACGTTATTATTTCAAAACATAAATTTCAACAGTACAGTATGAAATAAAATATTATAATACATTATTCGTCCGAAAAACTTTTACAGTATTCGTTTTAAAATGCCAGACTCTGCTTCTTCGTCGCCTCGTCCGTAAACATCTCACTCATACTGTAAAACGTCATTTTCCGTACTTATAACGTAAATATCTATTACCTAACTATTCAAATTTAGAAATCAATAATATGTCTATATCTATGTAAGTATTACCAAGTGTGTAGATCCGCTCCGATTAAATTAAGACATCTGTTTATAGGAGGAATAATCACTTTGGTAATATAATACAAGCTATTAGGTCTTAGGGAACTGTCACTTAGGAGGTCTCTGGGGCTTCTAACAAGTCGGATGAGGGGTAATCCTGGGGGACCATTAACTATAATATAAGGCACTCTCTCTCCACTTCTGGGCTCACTGCGTCTATCAATAGCCTTCCATTTCCTAAAAAAACGTATTAATTAACTTTATATTTAGAATACTAACTACATTCCCTAGCATTATATTATTTTCCTAGAATTTATCTACTTGTTCCTGCTTAATGCAATTCCGTACTTAAATATTGTATTTCATAAAAGTGAAATTACTGACAATCTCAAATCCTTTAGTCAAATATGATTCCACTGTGGCAAAATTTTAATTATCCAAGATCGTAATTATCCAACCAGAAAATATACATTTCAATAACGAAAAATTAGGCCGTAACTCAAGAAATAACATATTTCTAAATCGTCCTCGGCTTTATGCCGACTTGGTGCCTACAAAGCAGGCGACACAGCTTGTGTGCGGATGCCGATCACATGCGAAATCCGTCAGTTTGTTTTTAACACAGCATCATTAAAGGATGTAGCCGGATAAGTATGGTCAAAATGGCCCCCATGGCTATTGTAAAAACTAGTATGAGTTTTAATATCAGCACACTCATCCTACATATTATTTTTTGCATGGATTCTCAAACGGTTTTTGAGATAACGCGCAAAGGTTATAATTTTATAAATCGATTTTTCTCAAAAACTGTAATAGATAAAAATATGGGACCAACGCCAGTCTTTTAAGAACTTTTTAAAGAATATTATAGATTTTTCTGACATTTCTACAAGTTTTTTAATGGTCCAAAAAATTTAAAAATTGTTTAAGTAATTGTTTTTACGCGTGTTCCAATATACATAACCCCCAGTAAAATTATGAATATTCCATAGGGCATGTACTTTTACTACAACAAAGCGGATAAAAATTAAAAAGGCGCTTTTTAAGTAATAAAAAAAAGTGGAAAGCTTGCTAACCAAATGGCCAAACTCTCAATTTCAACCTCAAAGTATTTTAGAATATACATATTAGTAAGCTTTTCGAGTTTAAAAATATGTTTTTTTACAAGACTGCGTATAGTGATGGACAGGCTGCGGATTGGGAGATATGCTCGGATGCGATAGAGTTAAGTTACATAAGATATAGATCTCGTGTGTTGTAAGAAGTGGCTTTCGTTTTTTTGCTATTGTCATCTTTGCTGCGCAAACAATAAACACATGTTCGGATGCGATAGAGTTAAATTACCTAAGATATAGATCTCGTGTGTTGTAAGAAGTGGCTTTCGTTTTTTTGCTATTGTCATCTTTGCTGCGCAAACAATAAACACTACTCAACCTGTTTCTTTATATGCATAAAAAGTATCGAGCGTTACATAATATACGTATTTGTTTTATGCTTATAAAATCTACGACGGCAATGTACGTAATGAAGTTCAATTAAGTACGAGTGATAACTCCAAGTTTATATTTATTATTAAAAAATAAATTTTGTTTATATGTTAATATCTAAAATAATTGTTTTATACTCAAGTAACAAGTAAAAATAGGATTTTAAATAACGTGCCACTAATGAAATTAAAAGTGTCCAAATGTTTGGAAAGTTAATGTTTTTAGTCCAAAGGGTTTAAAAATGTAATTTTATATTTTTGAACTCGAAAAGCTTACTAATACATATATTCTAAAGTGTTTTGAGGTTGAAATAGAGAATACACTGAGAGTTAAGCCACTGAGTCAGCAAGTTTTCGTATTTTTTTACTCAAAAAGCGGCTTTTTTATTTTGATCCGCTTTTTTGTAGTGAAAGTACATGTCACAATAAATATTCACAATTTTATTGGTTGTGTAAGTATATTGGAACCATTGAGCCATATTTGCGGCTATTCTTCGTATTTAAAAAATGTAAAATAGCAATCTCGAGTATTTTTTTTACAAAATTTTAAAAAAATATTTATTTATAACATTTTTTGCGGTTGAATCTTAAAAAACACCTAAGTTTACAAATATGTATTAAAACTAGTAATGAATTCTAGCCTCTGACAAAATATTGACCTTTTTTGTTTTTGCATTTCAGATATTAAATGTTACTTTTTTTATATTCGAATTTTAATCGTAAAGTTCTTATGTGAATTTAATTAATTCTACTGTTTATAAAAATGAATATGATATCCTTTTTATTAAAAGGCATCGAAAAAAAAAAGAACCAATAAATAAGTAATCCTATTAAGAAAATGTTACCTTTATGTCGTCTCTTTTGTTTTAATTCAAATCATTTTCTTAAGTGCTTTTCAGTATTCTAAATAAAAATAAGACAAGATAGCTCTTTCACATGCATCTATGGCCCGGTTTATTTCTTGTAACAACAACGTAAATGAAGCGTATTTATATGTGAATGACGATTAAAAACGATTAAGATTTCAAGCGCGCCCAGAAATTTTCACCGACGGTGTTTTGTTCGGTTTTCGCCCACAAATGGCGCTTTTGATCGCAACGATTAAAACTGCTTAAAAATAACAAGGTCTGTGGGGGCCTACCACACCATGTACCTACTAATAAACTGAAATATCTTAACAGATGTTTCGAGTTCTCTTTTCTTTGTTATTTGCTCTATTTTTAATATAATTTTTTCTTTATCACGGCACATCCGGTAACGTTTGTACTAGAGTTGTGGTTAGTTGTGATTAGACACTGACATGACTGACACTAAATCTGGTAACCTGACATACTTTACCTTAAAGTTACCGTGTGACTTTTCACCGTTTTCTTCTTACAATTCCATATCGAGCACTTTTGCTGGGTTTTAATAAAAAAAAAATATTAATTAATTTTTTTTTATTAAAACGAACGAAAAAAAAAAAAGAAAAAAACCCTACAAAGGAATGTTGTCCTGATAATACCACTACTGCTATTGATTTCGATATGTATTAACTTAACAGTATTTTTCAAGATGTTCTAGAAACCACTAAGATGTATAAATGTTAAAAAAATTTAAATTCAAAAATTATGAGCACTAAGATGTAAAACAATAAATTGATTATGTTTCTTATAATGACTCTAGCCTTAAGAAAACTCACTTTGCACGTAAGTTTTATTGTTGTATTTTATTGTATATTTTTTTATCGTTTTAAAACAATAAGTTGCATTTATAGATTAATTTTTTGATTGTAAAAGATTTTTCTTTATATTGTAGCCTTGAAAAGGAAAAATAATTCGAAAGCTCGGGTTTAGTAAAAAAGAGTTTTACTTCAGCCCTAGACCGAATCCCCAAGAATTTAGAATCTTTGTATTCAACTAGTCGGTCAAGACTACCCTTCCACTTTTATATATATATATATATATATATATATATATATATATATATATATATATATATATATATATATATAATATATATATATATATATATATATATAATTTATTATTACCTTGCTAATTCCAAAGCGGGTACGCACGCTCCTGGTTTATATCCACTTGCACCCCTGTATTCTTTGGCAAAGGTAAGATCCTGTATACTAGCTCTTCCTGCTTGTATTTTATGAAATTGCCTCAAAATATACTTCTTTATAAGCGATACATCTTTGGTCTCAAACAGGAGTGTAAGACACTTTTGCAACATCTAAAATCGAAATTTTTCCTTTTCGTCACTAGAAACAATTTTCTTAGCACCTGATTTTAAATAATAACAAATAAATTTATTTTGTAATTAATAATGAAAGAAAAAAATAATAAAAATAATTTGACGTGATGCCATAATTATTTTTTCTACAAGCGTGCGGAAAACTATACTTTTCCGGGTATTTGTCTAGAAAGTGGCCGCAACTCCGATTTTGACTAAATTTGGTATACGGGGTTTTTTTGGGGCGCTGATCACGAATCTGAAAACCTTTTTTGGCGGAAACGTTTCGTTTTCGAGATATCCATCATCAAACTTGGAAATCAAACTAACCTCATTTACACTATATTCCCCCTTCTTTTTGTACAGAATTGTTGATTTTTACACTAAAGTTGCACACAATATTTTATAAACACCTTTTAGAAACCTTTTTTATGTTCATTTTACACCTTTTTCTTCATTAAATTGCCAAGTATCACTTTCAAACGGGGCGGCCATGATTCCCTATTGTATACCTGGTTGCGGAGTTTGAAAGTGAATTTTTACAATTAAATGAAAAATAGGTATAAAATAAATATAAAAACAAGTTTTTAAAAGGTGTTTATCAACTATTGTGTATTGTGTTCAATTTAGTGTAAAAATCAAAATTTGTACAAAAAGAAGGAGGAATAGTGTAAATGAGGTTAGTTTGATTTTTAATTTGATGATGAATCTTGAAAACGAAACGTTTCCGCCAAAAATTTTCAGATTCTGTCACGCCTCAATCCGTATACCAAATTTGGTCAAAATCGGAGTTGCGGCCACTTTCTAGACAATTACCCTTTTCCGCACTAATCTGCGTGCGGAAAATAGCACTTTTCTGCACTAGTCCGAAAAAGTAAAATGTTTTAGTTTTGGAACATAAATTAGTATCTAATTATAAAATAATGCATATATTTTTGCTTATAATAGTTATATTTTTGAAGAAACTGAATTTTGCTGTGATTTTACAGTCTTTTTATAACATTTATTAAATAAAATAAAATAATCCTAATTTATCAAATGTAAGTACATATTTTTAATAACTCCATATAAATTATCAAAGAATCCATAGCAACCAACTAATTGTTTATGCATCTATCAAAAATTAATTTTCTGTCACGCATTTTTCAACCAAATTGAAGAAACATTTTCAATGGATTCTGACGACGATTTACCAGCATCGATTATCGAAGCAGCAGAAATAGCAATAATAGATCTCCTGCCCATGAAATCTCGACACAGGTATGAAAAATAATTTGTTAGGTTTGAGAGCTGGTGTCAAAGTAAGGGTGTGAAGTCTTTTAAAGAAGAGATTTTTCTGGCATATTTATCTTATTTATCAAAAACATGTAAACCCAATATATTATGGTCTAGATAATATATGCTAAAGTATATAATAAAATTACGAAAGAACATAGATTTAAGCAAGTTTTTCAAAATATCGGCCTACCTTAAAAAACAAAGGGTAAAATTTTACTTTACGGACACCACGCCGATTTTCATGAATTTTTGCATACGGTGGTTTTTTGGGGCGCTGATCACGAATCTAAAATTATTTTTCTCCGGCAACCTCTGGTTTTTGAGTTATAAGGCCTCCAAGTGAACTAACCTCAAAATTCTCCCTTCTTGAAACTGATTACCAACAAATGGAACATACACTAATTAGGCACTTATATATTAAACAAATACACTGAAATTTACAATAATTTATTGTCTATTTTAAGTAAAATTATCTTAAATAAATCCACTTTTCTGTACCTTGTAATAAGATATGTGATGTATAACTGGTTGCCTGATTATAATTAAGTTGTCAAGATATAAAAAACTGGATTTATTTGAGGTGTTTTTACTAAAAATAAGCAACAAACTTTTGTAAATTTTAGTGTATTCGTTTAATATAAAGTGCCCAATCAGTGTATGTTCCATTTTGGTGGTAATCAGTTTCAAGAAGGAGGAATTTTGGAAAAATGTTAATTTTGAGGTTAGTTTACTTGGAGGCCTCATAACTCAAAAACCAGAGGTTGCCGGAAAAAACTAATTTTAGATTCGTGATTAGCGCCCCAAAAAAAACCCGTATGCAAAAATTCATGAAAATCGGCGTGGTGTCCGTAAAGTAAAATTTTACCAAACAAAGCGTTGGTTTTAGACCCAAAAAGGCTAAAGTCTTTTTAAAAGAAGAATTATCGAAATTCATAGATGAAACACCAGATGATACTTATTTATATATAAAAGTGGCTTCGATTTTTGGCTTAGCGGGCGCTTGTAGAGAGGAGTTAACAAAAATATGTCTGGACCATATTGAAGACCAAGGAAATTTAGTACTGATACAAATCCCAGACTCAAAAAATCACAGCTCTAGAAGCTTTGTCATTTCTGGAGATGCCGAAAATGGATAATTTTTGAATCTATATAGAAACCAGAAACAACCGTCAATGCCATCTTCCAATGTACTAAACCTCTCGGTTCAAGAAACTACTTACATAGTTGCAAAAGATTGGCTCATCAAGAACCCAACGCCGCCGCCGTCAACGTTTTCTACAGAAAAGCAACTCGCGTCAGCAATAACTTTGCAAAACGCGACCAATTGCACTTTTACTATAAATGTTAATAATAATAATTAATGTATAAATTCCTTTGTTAATAAATAATGTTTTAATCATAAATCTTTAAAATTATGTTGGTTTTTCCTCTCGCTTGTAGAAAAAATATTGTTCCTAACACTTGCGGAAAGTAACTTTTCCGCTTTTGGCTGCTTACCCGAACTCCGCTGCACGTCTTTCGTGTAACGGAAGCCGCGTGCGGAAAAGTATCACTTTCCGCACTTGTTAGGAAAATAACTATTAATGCCCTGTATCTTAAAGCAAATAAGTGCATCTAATTACGTTGCTTTTTATTAATAAAAAAAAACAATATCATACTATACTATTTCAATATTTAACTTAAATTTAAATACAAAAATTAAGTTACCTTTTATTTCAAACTTTTTCGGATACCCAGTATGTGATTCCTACGTTTTTATTAATATGAGAATTAATATTAAAAAGATACTGAACACTATGTTTGGAATTTAAAAACATATTAAATTGATCAACGTATTCAAAGTGCCTATATTAAGTATTTGCTTTAAGATACAGAGCATCAAAAACAACAGGTCTATAGTAATTTTTATTTTCCTGTTTAATGAATGGTAAAAAAAATAATTTATTTGTTTTCATTTAAAATCATATAATAGGTGTTAAAAAAATTATTTCTTGAGGCGAAATGAATAATTATAATTTATAAATACAGTATATCACAAAATAACAATTTTTTAAATGTTGATATTTTTTTGAAATTTTGAAAATATGTTCTGTATAATAACTTTTTTCTATATTTTAACTTCTTACCCCATTTTCTGATATTTTATTTTATTTCTAAAATCTCTCGTCATAATGACATACAGGTGTGGAAAAAGCAAAGCCGAACATAGGAATAAAGCCTAATGTATCAAACAGAAACGGAAAACCCCTTTAACTGCGTAAGCGAACAAAGACAGACTATCGCAGTATATCGGAGCTCCTGTCGTAACGTGGTTACATCGCGCCTTGGTCAGCGAAGATTGCCAGGGTTGCCAGATTATATTATTTCCTGGGGATTTCTTAGAGGGGAAATATTTTTGTGGGTAATAACCGGGGATTTTAGATCTGATACAACTCGAGTCAAACCGCCAAAATCTCAAAATCAGATAAAAATACAAAAATCCAATTATTCCTAGCCCAAAATGTAAAAAACATGTTCTATTAGTGAGCGGCGGCGAAGCCGCTAGGAAATATTAGATTTTTAACCTCGTCGTTACTGCTCTTTAGTTTTTTTCACTTCTTTCATTTGAAAATTAAAAAAATTTCTGGACAATTGCAATAAAAATTACTTCTGTGGATTTTTTTTAAACGGCTTATTTTGGGCTATTTTGGAGATATGCCTTAGTCAAAAAAATGTATTAAAATCCAGGAATAAAAACATGACCTACAAAAACAAATTAATTTTTGATTTGGGTTTTTTTTTCGACGTCCTAAATTTGAAGGATTTTTTAATTTTGACTGGTAAAATCGCTGGCTGACCGGCGGCCGGCCCCACTTCTGCAGTAACTAATGAGCCGTTAGTTGAGTATGTCGCTCTTCGTTAAATTTTTTTTTGTCAAAATACGGATTTCCTAATATTTTTGACTATTTGATAAATTTATTGTAAATGCATCAAATAGTCGAAACACAGGTAAATGAGGTTATTAATGGCCGTTGGGCGCAAAGAAAACTGGTATTTCCGTAAAATAACATTAATTCGCATTAAAATAATAGAACGAAACGACCATTTCTAAGTAAATAAATTAAAAATAATTCTCAAAACTAAACTTAGATTTTATAAACCGTTAAATTCTACTTTTATGAACAAAAACACAAAATTCTACAAGAGATGCTCAAAAAGGCCCCCATTTTGTGCATTACAATAACCTAATCTGTTGTAAAATGCGGTTCGCGAGTTTGCCAAAATTTCAGGGGTTACGCTTAAAAGAACTTTGTTCATTTTTTGTCGCAGTTGATCTAAATTGTTAGCAATAAATACCAGTTTTCTCGATACTTACACATCAAAGGCCGGCGTAAAAATAAATCAAATATCCGCGAAACGCTCAAACGTTGTGTAGGGGCATCAGATCGCGCGAGCGGCACGTATGTCTTAGATTAGATTCGTTCTCTCTCTGTTTTGGTGATTAATTTGTTTTCTTTGTTTTACTTACGAAACGTCCATGTCCGGCTTTGATCTTTCCACACCTGTATACTAACGATTTTCATTTTTTTTTTAATATCTCAGTAACAAAAATATTTCATATTTGTTTAAATTTGAGATAAAATTTTACTTATCGGTCATGTCGCCAATTTTAATGATTTTTTTGCGCTAATCACGAATCAAAAATCACTTTTTTAGGCCGCATTTATGAGTTATGAGGCCTCCAAAATGGATTAATACTTCAAAACTTCCTTCTTCTTGAAACTGATTACCATCAAATGGGAACATACATTGATTGGACACTTACATATTAAACAAAAACACTAAAATTTACAATAATTTATTGCCTATTTTTAGTAAAAAACACCTTAAAAAATCCAGTATTTTATTGATAATAAACTTAATAATTAATTAGACAACCAGTTCTTCTTCTTCTTCCTGAGAGGCGTCTTGATTAACTACCGGAGGCAGAGCAGCCTCTTGGGCTTTTTGTCCCTAATCTCCCATTATCTTTTATACCAATCCTCCCATTAGTTTTGTTCCTTCTACTAGTCTGTATAACTCCGCGAGACTGGTTGGTTGATATTCCTGTGGGCTTATTTTCGGTTGCCCAAATAATGCCTCTCTTTTGTAATTCAACGCATCACATTCGCACAGTATATGGTAGGCTGTTTCTACCCCCTCGTCGCACATTCTGCAACTTGGGTCCCCATTGTATGAGCCTATCTTGTGTAGGTGTCCTCTTAGGTTATCGTGCCTTGTTAGCAACTACTTTGGTTAAGTAGTTCTTCCTTCGTTCTTTTGGATGGGCCCCTTATAAGGCCCTTTCCATGTCTTACTCTACCGAGGTTCTCCCAGTATTCCTTGTGTTTGTTTCGGATCCATTCTCTGGTTTGCCCACGTGCTGTGGTTTTGGTCACTCCAAGGGCAGGTTCTGGTCCAAAATATGGTGTGGATGATCCATGTCTCGCTAGCTCATCCGCTTTTTCGTTGCCATCTATTCCCGAATGTCCTGGTACCCACAGGAGGGTTACCCTGTTGCGTTCTCCTAGGACTTTCAGTTTTTTTGGCATTTCCATGTCAGCCTGGACGTTACCTTAGGGTTTACCAGTGCCCCCAGTGACGCCTGGCTGTCTGTTATTATGCAGATCCGCTTGTTTTTATAAGACAATCAGTTACACAACATAATAATATATTCTTACAACGTAAAGAAAAGTGGATTTATTTGTTTATTTATTTTTTAACTAAAATAAACAATAAAATATTGTAAATTTAAGTGTATTTGTTTAATATGTAAGTGCCCAATCAGTGTATGATCCCATTTTTTGGTAATAAGCTTTAAGAAGGAAGACTTTTGGAGGCCTAATATGTCAAAAACCAGAGGTTGCCGGAAAAAAACCGAATTTCGAATTCGTAATCAGCGCCCCAAAACACCCTCGTATGGAAAAAATTATCAAAATTGGCGTCATGTCCGATAAGTAAAATTTTACCACATATTTTTTAGTATTAAAAAATATATTACACCAGAAAATTATCTTTTATCCGTAAAATACCTTTGAAACAGCAGGACATCCGTCCCTTCTGACAGTCTCTATGCCCTTTGCATCGTATACGGGTTCTTTTTGATCAGGACTCTCGTACATATAGCCGACATATCTCTTTTTGGTTTGCAAAATACAAGGCTGGTACACCTTTTCCAATTTCAGTTTGACCGGATCCGGATTATCGGCCGTTATGGCGTCGGCAATTTTTTTGCCCACTTCGAAGGCTGCTTCTTTATTTTTACCGGGCACTAAAACAAATAGAGAATCCGTGTCTCCATAAACAACCTAAAAAAAATTATCAATGAAATACGTATAAAGCGTTCAAAATATCAGAAACAATAAAAAAAGTTTGAAAAACTATAGCAACGAAATACCTAAAGGTGCTTTTAAGGTTTAAAACATTTCTTGTGTAAAATGTTTCTATCTGAGCACGCATACTTTTGGATGAGGGTTTCCACCCGTCCCGGTTTAGTCGGGACAGCCCCGTTTTTAGCACCAAAGTCCCGCGTCCCGACAAGAAGCCTTAATATACCGATTATAGACAATTTTGACAATTAAGTTGCTTTTTAACTAAAATTTATTATAATAGAAATTATGTTATAAGGATCATAATAACGATCATTATGGTAAAAAGTTCATCAAACATTGCAAAATGAATGATTTACCCCCAGAAATTAAAAATTTAGCTAATTGTGCAGTGGCTGGATTAATTCCAAAAAAAAATCTAAAAACGTATACGATTAAACCTATGCCAATTATAAAAGTTGGTGTCACAAGAAAAATATTGAGAATATTGCGCACGAAAAGGTACTTTTAGCTTATTTTAAAGAACAATCAGTGACGAAAAAGTCTTCAAGTTTATGGAGTTATTACTCAATGTTACAAAGCACGTTGTCTATTGAAAAAAAAGTTAACATAAGTAGGTTCAGGCACCTGATTGCGTTTTTAAAACAAAACTCCGATTCTTACAAACCTAAAAGTTCAGAATTTTGACTAAAGGAAATATTGCAAAGTTTTTATAAGAGCCGGAGAATGAACAATATTTGCTATTGAAAGTATCAATGATAATAGGTATGTGGAGCATACCGAAAAGAGAAGCTAAAAAACTTAAGAATGGAAGATGTACACGATGAAGGGGCTGAGAAGGGATGAAAATTCTTTGTAACGTCTGGCGTTGTCGAAGGAGAAAATATTCGAACCTATGCATCAATGAGTCCCAGCGATGTCGTAAATTCTAATTGCTAAAGGATATACAGAAAACTCACGCAAAAATCATTGGGTGTTTTACCGATTAATTTCTCTGCACAAGAAACCAAAAATTTACAAATTAACAACCAGAATAATGGAAGAATTTCGACGCCTATGTCTAACATTAATTTAACAAATTGCAATAATGTAGTATTAATTTTAATGGTTAAATTTTGTTTTCAATAATTTTTAAATATTTTTGCATAGTATACCTAGATATTTTTTTCGTTATAGTTCTCAGTACTCTAATTAAATCAATATAGTACTCATTCTAATAAAAGATGGCATTTTGACACTAAAAATGAAATCCATAAGAATGTCATCATGACACTTTGGAATATAATTATTATAATGAAACTGCAGCGCCGCGACGGAGCACGAGTATTAAGATGAATTTATAAACTTGTAGTTGGCGTTGATGTAGGCGTCGGCGCTGGAGTTTGATGATAAAAGTATTTATGCCGCTCGGCAGTTGGAACAAGTATGCGAGAGATAAAGAAGAATGTCAGTATAACCTTCACTCTTCACGTGCCCGATTGGTTGGCGGAGACGGATAAATACCCCGCCCACCAATCAGCACGCAGAGCGTGGTATATAAATAATACCAGTAATTGCACTGTTACCATTCTTTATTTTATTTTAGATTTTTAGTATATTTTGTAAATTTATATTCCACCTTATCCTCACCTTGGACGAAGGATATAAATAGGCAGCTAGATAAACAGATAATAAGACCAAATTAACGTTTTTATTGTAATGAGCAGGCAGAAAACAAAGTAAAACTTCAAATTAAAGATACAAGACCATTTCGAATAAAAAAACAAGATGTATGCTAAACTGACCAGATGAATGAAAAGGCCCCTTTATGAACGGCGCACAGTGGATCGAAGTATAGGAAAACCCGGACATTCGCCGACATTCGCAATAACTTTTTGATCTTATTATTTTGAATTAGTTATTGTTGTTTGATAACAGTAAACGATGTTTTTTTAATTTTGATTAAAACATTGACGTAATACAGAGTACAGGGTAATTAAGATTGATTCATTAAGATTCTAGGTTTACCGTAACGAGTTAAAAATCGTAAGGTATAGCAAATGTGTAGTTTAAATTTGGCAAATTTGTTTATTTTAAAGCTTACTTAAATAAGAAACTAAAATTATTCTTAGACCTTCTGGATACATACGTAAAAGAAAGGATATTTAACATTTTAGTTTTTTATTTTTCCTGACTGTGTAAAAAACGAGAAATGCTTTTGTATAGCAGTTTTTTCCCCTTTATAAGGTAGTACTGTCAGAATTCCAATTCAAATTCCTTTCAACCATCATCAACTTTGTTTTTTCTTATAGCCGTAAATGATTCTAACATTGTTGAAATGATCGTTTTATTTTCTATTCAGTAATTTGCAATTCGGTATGTTTATATAAAATCAAAGATTTTTTATAAGACTCAATTTCATGAGGACCTCTTATGAAAAATCCAAAAATTGATTGCTGGCAAGAACCGGAACATACGATTAAAATTCTGAGAACGCTAGATAAGGACGCTACAAGAGAATTATTTTCGATTTCTGATATTATTTATACAAAGTAAAAAAAAACAGAAATAACATTCATAACATTTATAATAATAATAATAATAATTAATAACATAATAATTCATAACAAGAAACTAGCTAAATAAATTAAGTTTTCAAATTAATCTAGGAAAGAGCCTCTTCTGTCATGATAGTTAGTTTTTTGTTCTCAGATTTTAATCTTATGGTAGATATCAATGGATCTAATGAGAGATTTAGATCATGTAAAATATCTTCGTTTGTAAATATCCTATTACTTTTTCTTGCGCGGAAATCTCTGTAATGGCGAAAATATTTATTTCTCGCCTCTGCTGCTTTTTCTGAAAGGTTGCCTATAGGGAACATAAAATTTCTTATTATGTCGGCTCCATGCATGAGAAGTTTGTGTATAGATTGGCGCAGTGCAGGTCGGAAATGTCTGTCGAAGAGCCGGAACATATACTGCTCTATTTCACTTATTTTTGATATATCGTAGGTATTTCTTCCATTAACAACAAAGTTATTATTTTCACCGTTTTTCATTTTGTGAAAAATATTTAGCTGTTAAACTGAAGAATATGACCGTGACATGCAAATTTATTTAGTTTGTGTACCTATGGTAACGACATTACATCACGGCCCACTCACGATATCTTATATCTTGAAAATAAAGAAGATTTTTTGTTAAAATTTTTGCATAGAACCCAAAAATGCATAAAACTACATGATGTCGCATTGTAAATTTCAAAGTTGATATCGGTACCTTCATATTGGGACACCCTGTATAACTAAAAATACATTTAAAATATACACCACCCCGTATCTTGTAACTTTTTTTTGTAACATTTCTTTGTATCTCTGTAATTAGAAAGGTTTCTTAGTCCACGCAATCGTTGAATTCAGCTGTCCTATGCACCCTAAGCGTATTATGCGATTATTTCGCGGGGTCGCAAGTGGTCGCAGCCAATCTTTATGGGCATTATTTAGGTAAGGTTTGATCTTACCAAAACGCCTAATTTTAGCTTAACCAATTGAAGCCATTTTTTTAAAACCCAAAAAAACTTAATAATTGAGAAACAAAATCATCGATGACAAAAATATCGTACCACAGATAAAAGAGATAGTACAAAAACAATATTTATACACTAAAGGATTCTTAGATATATTAGTTTTTAATATGCCGCAAAGTGTAAATTGTGAGTTTTCTAAAACACCTTTTTTGGGGAACCGAAAAATAGTTAATATTTTGTCATATTTAACAGTATAGACTTTACCATTGAAATCATATACTTTTTTTCACCGTGTAGGTAGCCAAAACCATATTGAGGTATTTTCTAAAAACAACAATATGTTTATATTATAAAAATATAAAATAGGTCGGAAAAAATCATAATTTTTAAAAATCGCCAATGTCCACCTATATACATTGCCTCGGTCTACTGTGCGGCGCCTTAAAGAGGTCAGTTAGGATTATGTCGACATTATAGCATCGAGCTCGTGGTTGACATTAGGACAAATTTTCCTTGAAATTAAGCTATTCAGGATTATGTCATTTCAACAAGAAACCATTTGAAGCATATCGTCAGAAAACCCTTGGTCTATCAAGTAGAAGAGACAATACAACATTTATTTAGTGGATTTTAGGCATATGCCGTAACATGCCTCTGAAAAATCATGATTTAGAAAGCAAAATAGTCCAACAAGAGCCGATAAGAAAACTTGACATTCTTCAGACCAATCAGGTTTTCTACTACAAATAATTACTATAAGGTCTATTGAGACCGTAGCGTACTGACTGACGTAACATGTAAGACATAGAAAACAAGACCTTGTATAGTTTAATTAACTTTTAAAGAAAACAACTCTAATCTATGTAAGAAGCACAATAAGAAAATTGCAAAGTATAGAAAAATTAAAGGCTTGATAGGACACAATGGATATTGGAATGGGTCCAGACGGTCCGAATCAAGTCACTTACAAAGGATTTGCCAAAAATCTCTAAGAGAATATCAAGGAACTTGGCAATGCGAAAGTTTGTGGGAACTGATGCTGTTCGAGATGTTCGATCATTTATGGGAGATGTTCCAGCAATCCCGGTTACCTAGGGCCAATAATAGGTAATATGAGATACCCCCAGCCCCAGAGTTTAATCCTTTTGAGATCTAGAAGAATAAATGTTTCTTTATGAGTAAGTGCAAACCAAATGGCTTAAATTATAATAACATGGGAACTTTGATGGACAACATAGCTTTTAAATCAGACCTGTTCGTTTTCGGGACCCATAATAATTGTTGTTCTATTAAGGACTTCCTATTAAATAACTTTCAGCAACTATTTAGAAATTATTATGATAATAACTAATTTACATACCTTGGCTCCCCATGCAGCAGTACTCTCCACCAAAGCAATGGCCCGCTGCAACGTTTCTCTTGCTTTACTGACTACACTATCGCCGACCTCAACACAGCACATCCGTCCACTAAAATTAGCTGCAGTGTATCCAAACGTAACATTGGCTATTAATTTTAAACCCAGTTGCCTATTGTGCAACACCTTTTGAAGATTCTCATCGCCCTTGTTCTCCTTCATAGAGTTTTTGACCATCAATCTTGTATCTAAAATTTCCGTCAGCATTCGTGGCAATATTCCTTGTCGTACTTTTTGTTTAACAAAAGCTACACCACAAGGCGAGAAATTTAATAGATTTCTTTTAGATAACTTCTCTACAACTTTCCTCGAAATTTTTAATTGAGTAGCACCAAATTCAAAAGGGGAATTTGAACCTAACAAATTAACTCTTCCTACACATGTGGTAAAGCAATAATTATAAGCTATAATGATCGACGGATATAAGCTCTGAAAATCCAATACTATGACGGGATCATTATACAACTTCGATTCAGGTTCCATAACTAGAGCGATGTATTCTGGTGCTTTCATTTTAGCTCTTTGCGCTGTACTAGGTGATACTGGAATGTAATTTAATGGTTTAGCTAATCGCAACATCATAGATTCTACTCTAAACTGAGAGCCTCTTGATAAGACTTCATAAAACAGGATGCCAAACAATCTCGCAAGTTCACTTGTGCGATTTAAAAAATCTAATTTATGAAACAACTCTATCACAGTTTCTACTCTTAATAAATAGTACCAAACTACTCTGTGTCTATAAAGACTCGTCCGATGGTCCCACCAAAAAGTTAGGTTTCTAAATGCAAACATAGGAACGCGCCTATGCAAGATATGATACACAATAGATTCAAAAGTATAACTTTGCAAAGCAATTTCGTGCCTCATAATTCTCCAAACATCTAATACTATCCGTCCAGTGATTGCAGTTTCAATTTCGTAGTTGGAAGTATTTTGTTTTACTTTCCCATATTTGTTAAGCTGACTTCTTCCCAGTAAAGGTATGATGTTAATAGACAACACAAAGGCTCTGTCTATAAGATACCCCCATGATAACATTTGAATTTCATATCCTGCAAGAATGTCTGGGTCCCAGTATCTTATTAAAGACAAAAAACTATTTATGACGGCTTCTTCAGTATCAGCGTACATTATATCACAGTCAATACCCATACCATCCAAAAAATGTTCATTGGGTATTCCCAAGTTAACAGGAACACAATTTAATGCAACGACCCCTCTCGCTTTAGATTTCTTTGTACAAGTTTCAGGTACATCATTTAATACTGAATAAAATACTGCGCATATGGGATCATATTCGGGATCGGGCTTGAGATCCCCTCGAGTGCGAATATGCAACTCCATAACTATAGTTGTCAAATTTTGATGTTCCAAAACGACTCTTGCAGCTTGTAAGTTTTGAACTGATTTATTAAATCCAAAACTATTATGTTGAGAAACACCAGTGATCTCACATGATTTATTTGGTTCTTGAGAAAGTAAAAGGGAATCTCTTAAAGAAAGGGGTTTCTGTTTAACGAAATTTTCCTGCCTAGACTTTCTCTTTCTGTGATCTAATATAGGACTGGAACTAGGAGACGGCTGAGGAGTTGCAGGTTCACTTGGCTGCGACGCCTGGGAAGAAGTTGGCGTACAAGGGGTCAAAGTCAAAGATAACTCCATGTCATCCTGATCATTTCCAGGACTGTTTGGGATATATATTTTGGACCTTATATTCTGTTCTTCAGGAGTACAGGTTAAACTTTCTTTAATCTTTGAATTCTCTTCCACCCATTGTTTAACCATCTTCACAGAAGGGGGTTTTATAAGAGGACTAACTATAATATTTCGATTATTACAGTGACTTAATTTTAAATTCTTTAGATTATTTGAATTCCACATTAGATTAGCAACCCTTTCTGTGAAATATTTTCTATGTTTATTTAAGCTGTTAAAATCCGATTCAAAATCAGGGCAGTGGCATGAGCTTTTACTGGGTATTCGTAAAATGGAATGTCCTACTTCAACACTTCCGGTATAGTCTTCGACATTGCTGTAAAATGGTTCTTCCACTTTGACTTGTGCGATATTTAACTCATCTAAAGACTTTTCAACTTGTAATCTGCTTGGAGCTTTTAATGCAGGTTGTTTTAGTTTTAAATGTTTTAAACTAGTTAAGTCTGTTGGTGTTATATGTTTACTTAAATGCTTCAGTTTTTGATAAGGCAATATATCCAAGCTTTCATTTTCGGAAGATTGTACGCTGGTAATTGATTCCCTTTTTGTTTACTGCTCCTTATAAACTGTTGGGACGTTTGATAAGGAGTTATATCAGAACTGGTGTTTACTGACGATACTTGGCTAGTTACATCTCTTTGACTTGAAACTGAATTAGAGTCAATTAAGCTGTTAGGAGTAAAAGCGGTAGAACACCCTTCCTTGGCTTTATATTTAGTTTCTAAGTCATACTTTTGAGAAACGAGTAACTTACAATTTCTGAAAAATGATCTGTTCAAGTCTTCCTCTTCTGAAAACAAATCAGAGTCACTGTAAGTAGTATCAAGCTTTTGTGAATTAGTGTCATCTACAGATTCGGAATTAACTGAGCGTTGATCAACATATTTATCAGTTGATATTTCTTCAGGTAAACATGAGTTAGAATTTTTTCAAGTGTACTATTGCTTATTGTTTCCCTACTGGTTTTTGAAACATCGTAAGGCGAATAGACACAAGATAAGAATTCCTCGCAAGTGGTATTATTTAAAGGAGTTTCACAATCAAAGTTTAATCTACGTTTAAAGGGGACAGACGATTTTGATAGGGATCTGTCTTCGTCTACTTGGGAAGAACTATCTTGAATGCTGTAAGATAAATTAAAGCGACACTTTATTTAATCATGGTACAAAGCGTTATCTTTATATTTTTCGATATGTTGTACTATTAAACAATTATATGTAGAGTCGTGCTTATAGTTCTAAAAGAGAATAACAAAAGGTTTAAAAATAATTAAACTATAATATTTTTGCAACTAATCTGTTAGTAATTAATGAACAATGCAACTGGGAAAATAGCGTCAGTTTTCAATTATCTACGTCTTTTATGGAATAAATTTAACAGTTAAATAAACGACATAATATTTATAATAAATTCCTAACTTCAAGATCAAACTGTAAGTATCATTTAAATGGTGGACGTCGATTTTACGAATAGGATGTTTCTCTTTCATGTACCTTGACCAGGCTACAGAGGAATTGATCATATAATCAAAATGATATCTCCTTATATAAAAAAGTTACGAGGTGTCACCCGGACCTATAAATATTTTTATACAGTGATATTATATAGTGTCTGCCAAAAGGTACACGAGCAATGCAAATAGTGATGAGCAAAGCAAGACCAAGACCGGGCTAGTCTTGGTTTTGGTCTTGGTCTTGCAAGCCAAAAGAAGGTCTTGGTCTTGCACCACCCGGTATGGGTCTTGGTCTTGCTGGTCTTGCTTTTTTTGATAGTAATAATTTACATTTGAATTATTTGATTAAAAAGCATATTTTCAACGTAGGGGTTTATTTATTTATAGCTCTCCATTTTTAGTTGAATTAAGACACAACCTGTTTTTATACATTTAGTGGCATATAGAAACATTTAAGTGATAAGGATTATATAATTTTTTTTGAAAAAGTATATAAAAATAAAGCAAATACAAAACTGTTTACTGTATAAGCAGAAAAAAACTTTTAATTTCAACCAGATGTGAAATTTCTGTGAAAATGACTCTGATATAATGATACGTAAATATTGGTTTTTATGATTCAAAAAAAAGTTATTTAAAAACTTTTCAGTTAATATGAATTTTTTATCTTCAAACTAGTCCAACGTTTGCGCCGTACAAAGTTTTTAGAAATACTTTATAAGACTAGAAAAGTTTAATAGTTCAGCCAAAAAAAGTTGATTTTAAAAAATAAACATACAAAAATTATAGACAAAAAGGGCTAAATGTGAAATTATATTCTATGCTAAAATTTTTAAACAATCCACTGCCCCTTAACAAAACCCCCTTATTTTTAGCTTTTAACCTAAAATAAAAAATTTATGGCATTAAAAAAAATCGCCACCCTGTATATTATGCTGGAAATTGTTGTTATATAGGAACAATGTCGACGTAGATGGTTTTTAAATATAAATTTTGGTTTTGACAAAAATAAGGACAATATTCTTTTGCATTGTTTTTACTTTTTCGTCTAAACCGGATGTGATATTTAAAATCCATTTATTTCCTTTAATTTTTATAAACCCCCTTTTTTCCTTTAATGAAGTTTGCCACTTCTTACAGTGTGGAACAAAAATAATGTATTTCTGGATTTTGGAAATTTTTGATCCACCCTGTAAGTGGCATCACTAGATAGCTAATTTAAAAAAAAACATAAGGAATATAAAAGTTATTTTCGGCTTCTATAACTTTTGTCAGACCTGCAAGACTCTTGCAGGTCTGTCTTGATCTTGCGTAGTCTTGCACACCCCGGTCTTGGTCTTGCAAGCGAAAAGGCGGTTTGGGTCTTGCTGCAAGACCAAGACCAAGACTGCAAGACCAAGACCGGTCTCGCTCATCACTAAATGCAAATATTGTTATATGATACTTTAAAAAGTTTTACTCTTTATCAAAATTAGTGCATACAGAAAAATTAATCCAGATGATGCGGCGTTAAATTTAAAATAAAAACTATATGGAGCATAAAAAATGAACAGAATTAGATTTTACAGCTTTTAACATACACTTTTATATGATCGTATCTTTTTAGATATATTTGCCGTCTTCTATATATTTATGTAAGTAACGAATTCAAATTTATTCTTTTTCTTTTATGGTGGTGTCAAACATGTAATTATGAATCTATAAATACTAAAAACAGGATAATACTGATGATATTTAGGGACATTTCCTGTAAAAAAATGGCAACGCTTCGGATTAAGGGTTTTAAGGTAAGGGTCAAACAACGGATCTGTAGATTGTAACTGACCACTGGTTACTTGTGAATTTATTAACACTATGGTTTAAACCATAGATTGACCTTACAATGTACCACCTGTCCTAAATGTATTTTTAAAATTATCGAACCACTGATTGAAAAGAGAATACTTTCTAAATAAATGAGGTAGTGGGCTCTCCGCAGTGTAGCAAAACTAATGTTAAATCAAAATAGACACTACATGCTTACCTTATTATCAAATTATATCCCAACCCAAATGTACCCATATGGTTAATAGCAAATAATGCTTCTACTACTACTATTGATATTAACAGACTTCAAAACAATGCTTTTATGAACAAAATTATTCTTAAACTTACTGACATAGCCCAGCAATATTCACAAAATTTTCTCAAAATCTAGAATTTACCCGTTGGGAATTAAAATTTTGGATAACAAAAGTTGTACGTACGATCTGAATCTACAACTTTTATTTGATTTTTTTTTTATATCTTCATTTATTATAGAGGTAAAGCGAATTTTTGAATATAGTCAATTTTACGGGTATGTTAAGTCGCTTTTTAACCAATATTATTTTAACGTAACTTTTGAAAAAAATGAAGATAGACAAAAAAATTTCAAATAAAATTTATAAATGAATTGGTAAGCTAAAGCTTTTGTATAACGTTTTTTTTATATATTTTATTAAGTTAGGTAGTTACAACCTTTCTATAAATTGAACTATTCTTATAGTCGTGACGTACAAACTAGCGTTATATTTGTCTACTCGAAAAAAAAAAAAAACAGAGCCAATGTTGTTATAAAGAAGTAGTACGTTTCGAGCTGCAATGTTTGTTTAAACATTTTTTTGAAAAATAGTTTTAATACAGCTGAGGCTTTTTTTGCTAATTAATCATTTAGATTTAAAAAAAAATGTAAAAAAAATATTGTTGAGGGGCATATTGGGCAAGCTAAAAAAGACATTTCTTGACAGGAACGATATAAGTTATCGACGAATTTGTGTTAGTGAGGAACCACAGACTTCCTTATTATTAGCAATACAGACAGGGTCACTTCAAAACTTACTAAAATCTCCGAAAGAACCAGCAAATTCACATCATTTAGATAGTATCATTAATTCAGAATCAGATGAAACTTGCTTAGACTCTGACTTATAAATATAGGTACATATTTTTAATATATTCTTTTTTAGTTTATTACTGTTAAAACAACCAATTTGTATAGAGATAGTATTTAGATATCTGTTCTTTATTTAAAATAATAAATTGTTATTGATTGTGTTTTCCGCTTTTAATTTAAAATGTTTTGAATAGATATTTAATTAAAAGATAATTTCGATCAACAATTAATACCAGATACCCCACTGTGCGCCGTAGCTGAATAAAAACTATTTACATTTTATTTTAATAAGTAAAAATAGTGCACTATTTGAATTTGGTAATATATATATATATATATATATATATATATATATATATATATATATATATATATATATATATATATATATATATATATATATATATATATATATATATATATATATATATATATATATATATATATACAGGGTGCCACAGATTCGAGTGCATGCATGGGGATCTCGGAAACCGTAAGAGATACGAAGTCGGTTAAATTATGGCAAAGTTGTGTATTTGCGTAACAAACCATGTCCACTTTAGAAAGTTGCAAAATTCCGAGTACTTCCGGAGATATCTGGGAAAAACCGAAATTTGCCGATTTCGTTTTTATTTTTTTCTGACGTTATTTAAAGAGATATGGAAAAACAAAAGACACTTTCTTATGGCCACTTTTTAAGCTCTACAAAACAACGTTGAGAGATTTTCCGCACGACGTTTCGTTTTCGTTAAACCATCATCAACTTTATTTTTTTAAATACGGACCTGGGTTTTTTATTTAATTTTTTTAAACCCCTTATTATCCCAATTACAAAAATGTATAACACTTAATATTTATTAACAAATATGGAACGCCAATATAAGAAATAATGTGCGTTCCTTGTCTAACTCATTGTCTCTTATGGAAATTATGTTTATTTAACAAAAAAATATTAAGTGTTATACATCATTGAATTGGGATTATAATCTTCAAAAAATGCAATAAACAATTGAGTGTCGTATTTAAAAAATAAAGTTGATGATGAATAACAAACGCGTCTACAAAATCTCTAAACGTTTTTGTAGAGCTTAAAAAGATCCATAAAAGTGTCTTTGTTTATCTATCTCTTTAAATAACGTCAGAAAAAAATAAAAACAAAATCGCCAAATTTCAGTTTTTCCGGATATCTCGGAGTCCCAAAAATTTACAACTTTCTAAACGCATTTGTTAGGCACCCAAATGCGCAACTTTCATAATTTAACGATTTTTCTTTACATTTCGGATCCACATACATGCATAATTTAATATATATATATATATATATATATATATATATATATATATATATATATATATATATATATATATATATATATATATATAAAAATATAAAAAAATTTAAATATACACTTTAAAATACTTCAAGTTACATTTTTATAGAGATATCACAATTATTATTAAAACAACACGGATTTTAAATTTAAAAATTTCTCGTTTAATCGAAGTGCAAAAAAAGCTGAAATAGAAAGTTCGATATTTTTTCCTATAAGTAAAAAACAGTTAAATTTAAATAATATCAAAAATGGCAATTTTTAATAATAATTACAATAATTATGAGCAAAAATTTGTGCATACTACGTCAAAATAAAAACCAATATTTCAAAGTGAATTTTACTCGAGAAAAAAATTCAAATCTTTATAAAACTGTTATTTTATAAATTATCTAGATTTTATATTTTTCTGTAACAAATTTCTATCTGATGTTATTAATCAAAGAGTCGGTGATGGAAATTCCAAGAGAACTTTAAGACATTGCGCATGCGCAGTGCTAAAAATAACTTTTTTGAAAATCGGCTGTAATTTTGTTAAAAGTTGAAATATTGAAAAAAATTTCAAACAAAAGTTGTAGCTAAGATCACTTCTCTTACCCTATAGATATTATTTTTTCTAAAATTACTGTTTTTTTTTTTTAATTTGAAGGGATGATGTAGGTTTATTGGGTCGTTAAATTCAAATCTCAAGTCAGAAACGATAATCAAGGGGTTTAATTAAATTTCCCGTAAAATACGAATTTGTTTTATTTTTTGAGATATGTGTGGCTCCAAAAAATTTTAAAAAGATTTTTTTTAAGTACGAATTTTTTTAAAATAATTTTATATTGTTAAGAAAAAATATAAAAGTTACATCATATTTCAGTTAAGTGACTTAAAAAATCTATATGTGCCATTAAAAATGGGAAAACACTTTTTTTTTAGCAAAATGTATGTTTTAGGGGTGTGGGGTGTAAAAAAGGGTGAATTTAGCCCTTCTGAGCCCCCAAATGTAATTTTTGATATTTTATATGAATTTAGTGGCCCAAAAAACCTATACGTACCATTAAAAATGGAAAAAAAACTTTTTTTTAGCGAATTGTATTTTTTAGGGGAGTGACCCCAAAAACCTATATGTACCATCAAAAATAGGAAAAAAAAACTTTTTTTTAGCGAAATTTATTTTTTAGGGGTATAGGGTGTAAAAAAAATGGGGTTATTTTGGAAGTACTCATGTACTTCCAAAATAATTTCTAGGTTTAAAGTGTTTTTTAACAGATTTACCCGTATTAATATGGTCAGTAGCTTTAGCAATTAAATTGGTTTACATTAAAAAACAGACAGAGATAGAACTGCCCAAAACGTTGTGTAAATACATAAAATAAAGATAATGGAAGTTCGAAAATCTTTTACTGTCATCAGTAAATCATAGTCTACCACATTCAGACAAACATTAGGGTACATCTGCGCCTCAAGAAGGTATATGGTCAGTATGCTGTAACCAGTATCAAACCAATATTGGAAAATATCGGAAAAAAATCGACCGACTGGTTTTTATTGGTCTTAAAGAGTAGAGCTGGGTACGAAAAAAATCCTTTTGGAATCGAATCCAGAAATCGATTTCTTTCTAAGGATTCGAAGGCTTGAATCTCTTTTTAAAAATAGGTTCCGTGATCCGGATTCGTTATATAATTTTAAAATGATCCGGAATCGATTCTTTTTTGGAAGGATCCGATTCCAAAAGTCTTCATATTTTTAATTTGAGACAAATCGTTTATAAATGCCAAAATCCGCCATTTTGAATACGCCGTTTTCAATTTCCAAATTTTGACTTAAGATTATTAAAATCTAGATTTTGACCTAACACCCTTAAAAACCCTTATATCCTGAATCTTAGGCAAATAGGTTTATGAATGCCAAAATCCACCATTTTGATTTTCCCATTTTAACTTTCCAAATTTTTACCAAAGATTCTTAATCATTACATTGGTGATTTTTAACCAAAATATGATGTTTTACAGCCCCAGAGAAACAACATTTAAAAAATACTTTTTTTTAAGTGTGGTATCCAAAACGGGCATAAATTTTACTTGCACAGAATCTCAGCTCTGAGCGTATTTAAATCCAACGTTCAAACACGCGCGTGTTTTAAAGGTTCCCATGGTACATCAATCAACAACACGAGAAATGTGAAGTCTATGATGACATTGCCAACCTTTAACCTCGAATTTTGGCACATGTCAGGCATTTTAAAGAAAAAAAAGTTATTGATTTGACATGAATACTTTATAACGTCAAATAAAATATTACGATAACAAATGTTTCAATAGCTTAAAAAAAATAGCTTGGATAACTGGTCTTCTCCGTTTAAAAATTTCTTCGCAAGCAGAGAAATTATTAAACGGTACTTGAAAACTTTTTAAAAAATTACAATAAGATATCCCATTTATAAGGTGCTTAAGGTTTCCTCAAGAATCACATTTAAAAATCTTATAAAGATTAGTTTTGGAATACAGTTCAAAAAAATTTTCCATTTAAAGGTGCTTTCATGTTGATCCCACATATAACATTTAAATTTGAAGAATATTTACCAAAAACTAATTTGGCTTAGAGTTACAGCACTTCAAAATGAGGCTCCGTGCTAAAATCTTTGACGCTTGATTTATCATCTGGATTATGTAGTATTATTCGTATCGTAGTTACCATTTGTAAGGATAAAAACTAAAAATGATCCGGATTCGTGATCTGATAAATATGAATCGATTCCCTGAATTCGATTCCTTTTTTCGAAAAGGAATCGTGATTCGTATTGGTGATTCGATTGCTTTACGAGGATCCGGGTCCGTAAATCGAGTTCTTTTTTGAAGGATCCGTCCCAGCTCTGTTAAAAAGTTTTATTGTGAATAAAAGCGTCTGTATTCTAATACGTTTTTGAAAAATATGCAAAAACCCTAATGGCCTTGCAGGGTAGATATAATATTTATGCTACTGTTGACTATGTACAGGGCTTTGTTAGTCCTATTTTTTAAAGGTTTAGGTAAACTTAGGTGCTCTATTACCCCACACAATAGGCATGATGACGCCATCCAAGAATTACTACTATTTTTTATTTATCATATGAAACAGAATTAATGGATTGCAGGCAGAGCGCGGGAAAAAGGTTGTAGATAGTGATGGGCATATTCGGATGATTTTAATATTCGAATATTCGTATTCCGGAAGATCTTCATATATCATTCGACATATGAAACATTGACCAATCAACGACAATCAATATTCGATATATTGCGCCGACCCCCGACCGTCGATTTACCCCGAAGTCGAAGCGTTTGCTTTCAAAATAACGAGTTATTCCGGATGAATCAGTTGTCGGAAGATGAAAAATGAATTATTTTGTTTCGGCTTTTGGTTTCAGTCGACTATTTTAGTTGTTGGGTTGATGTTGTGTTCGCATACGTATTCGTGTACGTTTTTAATTTGTTTTGCTGTTATTGGTGGTGCGGCGGAAGTTTTGTTTTCATTTTAATTCGTAATTATTGGTGTGGTGTATAAAATAGTATACAGGGGCCGCCAAAAAAATCGACACTAATTTTTTGTGTGTAGTATCTGCATTTTGAATTGAAAATTCATTATGATGGAAATGCATATTATGGTTTTCCGAGTGATTTTCAATTTGCTTAAATTTAAGTACTTTAAGTACGTAATTGGTCCGAAAATTTGTTAATATTTGATAATGAAAAAACTATTGCTATTTTATTATGTTCCACAAGTAATATGTTTAATTATTACTTTATTCAATAGCGTAATAATAATTAAATATAAAATTATGTGGCATCCGACATTTAAATTTTCAAGTGCATTCTTTTGATAGCTCTTTCTATTTCGGTCGAACTAGGATTGACCTTGAATGAACCGCGAATCGAATGAACTATTATTGATTGGAATACAAATATTCGAATATCCGAAAGATATATTCAAATCCTTTGAAACATTTCTATATTCGCATATCTTCGAAAGATCATTCGGAATGTTTCATCACTAATTGTAGACTTACCGCGATAATTCTGCCTTTTAGACCTGGAGCCGAGAGGGTTTTTGCATGTATCATAGGCCCCACGCCAAGGCTTTGGGGGATGATAGACAACGTTATTTCCCACTTTGACTTCCCGGTATGGCATCCCTAAAGTGTAGCTTTTAGGAGGGGTGAATTTTTAAACGTGTAAGTAATATCCATGCCCTTGGATCATAGGCCCCACTTTGATTATTGATTTATGTCGTCAAGAAGGTCGCCAAAGTCCGCGAACCCAATATGGCGTCACTTAAGGTCCGCCATACTGACCGAAAGGTGTAATTTTTCCACTGTAGACATGGACCATGGGCCCTACGCTATTGTTTCGTGATCTTTGTTAACAATGAACTGTGGAACAAAGAATTCAAGACGCCATACCTCTGGGGCGTCGCCATGTGACCGCCATAACATAACGTTCACTGCTAAAATGACATGTTTGCCCCATTATGGCGGTCACTTGGCGACGCCCCAGAGGTATGGCGTTTAAATTCCTTGTTCTACAGTTCATTGTTAATAAAGATCACGAAACAACAGCGTGGGGCCCATGGTCCATGTCTAAAGCGGATTTTGGCGACCTTCTTGACGACATAAATCAATAATCAAAGTGGGGCCTATGATCCAAGGGCATTGGTATTACTTACACGTTTAAAATTCACCCCTCCCAAAAGCACCTTTTGGATGCCATACCGGGAAGTCAAAGTGGGGAATAATGTTGTCTATCAGACCCCAAAGCCTCAGCGTGGGGCCTATGATACATGCAAAAACCCTCTCGGCTCCAGGTCTATTTAGGTAGGTATATGCTAGAAAATTTCAACAGTCTCTTCGCCCCCACTGTTTATCTGTTTTTATTAAGTGCTTTGTGGTTCTCAGCGAACATGAAACGAGATAAAATGGAAGATTATATGGCAAGGATTGTTAGCACCAAACTTGGAAAGAAATATAAAAATATATGGTCTTATGCTACGCAATTACTATTCTATGCTAGCAGGATTACCTGATAGAATCTGTAAAAATGATGGAATAGTGTCCTATGAGCAAAATGACCTATAAAAATTATGTTAAAAATGGCAAACAACACAGAGATATTATGTGCAGATGCAGTTAAAAAATCTTACAGGATTTAAAAAGAGATACTAGTCCGGTCAAATTAGACCAAAAAATAAGAGTGAAGGTACATAAATTTACATCAAGCTGAAAGTGAGTACCTTTGAATGTCTAGATTGACCGGAGTATTTCATTCTAATTTTAGCAAAAATAAAAATGTGGAAATACTATGTAACGACTTTCTAAAAGTTCTAGTGTCATTGTAGAAAGATAATGTGTATCTAATAATATACCAAAGTGCGTTCTGACTTAAGGGTAAAAAGTAAAATACATTTATGGTAAGTTTTATTATTATATTTTTTTAATTTAACCATTGAATTTTGCAAGTTTATTAAACCACTTGCAAATATGAATAATAACCACCTATATATTTTAGAATTTATTGTTTAAATAAAATACAAAATAATGAAATTTTGTTGTTTACTGTTTGCTAATATGTGACGTCAAGACCGACGCTATGATACCAGTCAACGTTTTGGCAGAAATTTAAAATTTAACCTTGATTTTTTGCAAATATAATATGTTTTTGGAAATAGTAGATACTTCCAATCACCATAAAACAGTTGTAAGTCATCATGCCTATTATGGTACATTCCACAATAATTCGTTGATTTCTCGACCGCAATAAAATATAAATGACAACCCTCAGTGGAAAACCCAGCCATAAATAAGTTGCCTGCCAAATATCTATTGTGTAGGCACCGCACCTTTTGATATGGTACAGGTCCTGATTACCTACTAATATCAATAGATTAGGTTAGCTTTTTTGGATGCTCAATAACACACACGAAAATACCTTTTAACAAACTCCAAACGACTGATGAACTAAGATAACAAGACTCTGCTTTATATTAAACACCTGCAATTTGCCTTTAACCTACATAATATACCAAAAAGTAGGTACAATAATAAATAAAGGAAATTTTAAGTACGGACCTACATGCGGGTACCCAAAGTTTATTGAGTTTTACAGCTAACAGTAGCAGGTAAAACGAGAAATCAACGAAATATTGTGGAACGTACGATTACCAAACATTTATTCACCCGATTTATGCAATGCAAGCGTGACTGTATGATGTAGTATTTAGTTTAATACATTAACACCGGAATGCAATTAATGCATTTTAAGAAAAACATACACTGTTTCCGGAATTTAGCACCAGGTATTTCCAGGGTGTATCTTGTAAATTTACATCCCAAGTCAAAATCAATAGTATTTCACTTTAAAATTTGTGGAAAAATATAAAAAAACTTTGAAGGTTTTTTTAAATTTATACCAAATACATACATCATAGAAACACAAAACACCACCAAACCCTTTATATGCTTATAAACGATGCACTATTAACTCAAAAAAACTCACTCAGTTGGGTATCGAATCCAACATTGCCTAATTCTACGTAAAGACAGCAAGTTTTATCAACAAAAATATTTTGTAACGAGACTATTTAACTGTATTTAATAACTATAACATATCTAATACCTCATAAAATATATTTACTTAAATATTAATATAATAACTTAAATAATCTGCTGAATTCTCAGTGTTAGTCCTACTGTGGACATTATTGTACGAGTAGACGTTTGGAAATAAATCAAGTCCGCTGATTTCTTGTCGTTAGTCCTACTTACTTATTCGGTAGACTCTGGGCAATCTGGCTGGCGGTAGCGGTTGCGTTTAGTAGTGCGCATCCTACCTGTACAATTGTACAGGTAACAATCCAAGATTTTGAAAACATTTTAAGAAGCCTTATTTTCAATTTCTTGTCTTTAGATAGGTTTACCAAACATAATTTTTTTATTGCCAGACACTTTTATCATTGCTAATTATATGCCAGACGCGATTTTTTTTTTTTTTTAATAAAAAATTCAAACTATTTTAGTTTGTCTGTAATTTTAATATTATGTTATTTGAGTATACAAAAACCCAAAATTAATTTGCCAGACGTTAATTCGATTGCCAAACCTTGAATAAGAACGACAAACTTATTAGTAATAATTCATAAATAGCCTGCAAATTAAGGTGATTTCTTTGCTTACGATGCTTCGATGGCTAAACGGGTATCACGTTCTTGCCCGTCCCCTGAGTCCTGAATAAGGAAAACTCGGACAAATTAAATATGTATATAGTATTGTAAATATAATGTTCCTGTAAATGTTAAAAGTTATGAATAAAGCGATATTTTGAGTTGAGTTGCCCAGCAACACGAAGGTTCCGAGTTCGATTCTTCAAAACTCCAAGTACTTTTTTTATTTAAAACACACTTTTTTACTTACTTTTTAAGCTTTAAAATTGTTTATTCACTATTGATATTGCACTTCACTTTTACAGTGCTGACCAGGTTTATATATATTTTCAAGTTCAATGAGATCAATTTGTCATTATTTATTAATAAATATTTCAAAAACTGTATTATAAATATCAATGAGACAATTTTTAAAAAATCCTTAGTTGTTGTTTAATATTAGTTTAGTTTTTCATAAACATCGTAAATTAAGTTTGTGTTAAAATTATATATGTAGGTAATATCTTCGTCACCCGTATAGTACAATGTATGTATAATGCCTTAAAAACGCTATCTTTGCAATTAAATATATCCGGAACTGTATTGTTCATAAATTTCATACTGC
The DNA here is from genome assembly GCA_019359885.1 of Listronotus oregonensis. Taxonomy (NCBI): domain Eukaryota; kingdom Metazoa; phylum Arthropoda; class Insecta; order Coleoptera; family Curculionidae; genus Listronotus; species Listronotus oregonensis. The sequence continues at coordinate 108,638 of JAHBCN010001486.1, forward strand.
ACCAATCGATTCCGTATTATTTAAATAATAATCGGTATAAATTTCAAAAAATCCTAAGAAAGTGCCTCTCGTGATACAACTACCTTAAGTTTGCCGTTCTTATTCAAGGTTTAGAAATAGAATTAACGTTTGGCAAATTAATTTTAGGTTTTTGTATACTCAAATAACATAATATTAAAACTACAGACATACTAAAATAGTTTGAAATTTTTATTAAAAAAAAATCGCGTCTGGCACCTAATTAGCAATATACCGATTATTATTTAAATAATACTGCATTAATTGGTGCAGTATAAAATTTATGAATAATACAGTTGCGGAGATATTTAATTGCAACAATAGCGTTTTTGAGACTCTTCTACATTGTACTATACGGGATTACGAATATAATTTTAACTCTCAGACTTAATTTACGATGTTTATGAAAAACTAAACTAATATTAAACAATAACTAGGGATTTTTGAAAAATTAGTCTCAATAATATTAATAATACAGTTTTTAAAATATTAATTAATAAATAATGACAAATTGATCTCATTGAACTCGTGTAAAAAATACACTAAAAAACAATCTGTCAACAACACATGTATTTAACCCACGAATAAGAGACCTGTAAGATTAGTTACAAAATGTATTTTTATTTTTCATAAATAAATATATTTAACCTGGTCAGCACTGTAAAAGTGAAGTGCAATATCAATAGTGAATAAACAATTTAAAAGTTTAGAAAGTAAGTATAAAAAGTGTGTTTTTAATAAAAAAAATGCTTGGAGTTTTGTAGAATCGAACTCGGGACCTTCGTGTTGCTGGGCAAACGTGATACCCGTTTAGCCATCGAAGCATCGTACTTAAGTAAGCAAAGGAAGCATACTAATTTGCAGGCTATTTATGAATCATAACTAATAAGTTTGTCGTTCTTATTTAGGGTTTAGCAATCGAATTAACGTCTGGCAAATTAATTTTAGGTTTTTGTATACTCAAATAACATAATATTAAAATTACAGCAAAATTAGCAATGATAAAAGTGTCTGGCAATAAAAAAATATGTTTGGTTAACCTATCTAAAAACAATAAATTGAAAATTAGGCTTCTTAAAATGTTTTCAAAATCTTGGATTATTATTAAACGAAACCGCTACCGCCAGCCATATTGCCCAGGGTCTACCCGAAAAAGGAAGAAGAACAACATTTCAAAAAAATTATTTCTAGAAAACGTTGCTAGCTCCTATACTATATAATTTAATAGACTTTTCTCCAGAATATAAAAAATACATAAAATCTAAATTGTTTTGTAATGCTTTGTTTGTGTTAATTATTAAAGTCGCCTTAGAGCTATGGCGAGAAGCGTGTGCCTTTGTCACACATGTTTTCGGTTCTTCGCAAGCATCTCCCGATTTGTGACTTAATAGGCCTTTTATGGGTATGGTCAGCGCAAGCGCGTTTGCCATGTTAAAAAGGCGGCAACATGAAAGTTTCGGGCACTTTTTATAAATATGGCTGGGACACAAGCATTATCACCGGCTTCCTCTTGACAAGCTCCAAAAACTGCCTGAAAATGAGGTGCAACATTTTTGTTATTACAAACCGCCATAATTTTCCGAAATTTTTTACGCAAAAGAGACTTTTACTCATAAAATGTGCAGGAAAATTTTGACTTTATAAACATTGTTTAGAATCATTCAAGGAATACGGATATGTATTGATAAATACCCGTTATGTCGAAAATGGTCGCTTTTACTGAACAAGATTTTTTGCACAAAAAATATTCAGTGTCATTTAGGTGAATTTTTTCAGAGTTTTTCAATAGTCTTAAAATTTTTCTATCCAAAAATTCTGAAAAAAATTATCCGTATTCCTTGAATGATTCTGAACGATTTTTATTGAATCAAACTTTTTATGCACGTTTTATGAGTTCGTCCCACTGCGTCATTACTCATATGCCCACAAATGTTTGCTTTGACTGTACTATTTCCAGCCAATCCCGTACGACTAACTGCTCGTGTGTAAAATTTGGCAACTATGTTTTTCAAAAACAATCAGTAAATTTTGACGTATGCACGCTAAATACTTTATTCGCGGGTTAAATACATGCGTTGTTGCCAGATTGTTTTAAGTGTATTTCTTCCACGAGTTCAATGAGATTGATTTGTCATTATTGATTAATCAATATTTCAAAAACTGTATTGTAACATTTAATGGGATAAATTTTTAAAAATGTTTAGTTATTGTTTAATATTAGTTTAGTTTTTCATAAACATCAAAAGAAAAGTTTAAGAATTAAAATTATATATGTAAGTAAAATTTTCGTCATTCCGTATAGTAAAATGTATAAGAGCCTCAAAAACACTCTCTTTGCAATTAAATATCTCCGAAACTGTATTGTTCATACATTTCATTCTGCACCAATCGATGTAAAATTATTTAAATAATAATCGGTATAATTTAAAAAAATCTTAAGAAAGTGCCTCTTGTAATACAACTACCATAAAGAAGTGACCAACCCCCCTTACAATTATTTTCGTCTCACAGTATAACCCACCGCATTAAGTTGCAATGTACTAATTTATGCTTAACGGTATATAAAACTGATTTGGATAATTTATATATTTACCTTCTTCTAAGCAGTTTTCCTTCACCCTTGGCGACTTAGTGACAGATATTTTTAATGGAACATATTGCGATGAAACTCCACTTTTCTTTATACGTTTTTTACTCCTTGTTATCATTTTTTCATCATCAGAGCTTGAATCCATGGCACCATCACAATTAATGTATATATTTGATGTTGAATGGCGTCGCTTTTTCTTAATGCCACTGGGTAAATATGGTTGGCTATACGCATGGTTGCACTGTGATTTAAGGCAATGTTCGTACTGCTCTGAATACTCTAAAAAACAAAATATATTACAGCCATATTCTAGTTATAGTTGATCAGTTGTGTTTTGTCCATGATATTACGATAATTATAATAGCATACGTTACCAAGTCACCCTTTTTTCCGTGAGTTATATTTGTTTATATCAAAGTTTACTAAATAATAATAATATCAATTATTTACTAGTGAATAATGATTTCAGTATTTACTGATTCTAGTTTTTACATATATTTACATAGACTTCATTCGCGTAAAACAGCCACAAATATATGGGGCACTAAATGCAAAACCGGAAAAATCAATTTTTAAAATTGCGCTACAAATATCTTGATTTTATCGAATGTAATCTTTCTACATATATACAAGGATAGTCCAGAAACCAAACCATTTTGCCTCGCAATTTTTTCAAAATGCATAGAATGACTTAAAATTTTGAGAGTAGGTAGGAAATAATCCAAGGATCAAAATCATCATGCCGCAGGGCGCCTTTACATTGGGGGTGATTGCCAAACCATCTCGGGGTGGAATTTTTTATATATATTTTGACCACAGGTATTGATAGAAAAATAATTTCTAAGCAAAAAATGTTCTATGCATTTTTTTTGTAAAATGCATACTTTTCGAGTTGTTCGCCATCGAAAGTCGGAGTTTTTCGTCGATAAAATCAACGTTTTTAATCGGTTTTTTGCAAATAACTCGATAAGTATGTATTTAAAAAAAATGTAAAAAACAAAATTGTAGCTTTTAAAAAAACGAATAAAATGTTTTTTATTGCTGTCGGAGCAATACAAACCAAGTTGTGGTTTGTTATTCATTAAACACAAAGTTTCAGAGTTTCAATAGGCAAATAACGCAAAATCTACGTATTTTTCTAGGAAAACTAATATTAACTTTTTTGAAGCATTTGTAAAGACCTTTTTTTTTTAAAGAGGTATGTATCATGAAAGTTGAGTGAGTTATGATTAAAATAAGGTTAGACCAAAATTTTTTGACCGCAAATATCTTCGAAAACAACCCCCTACTTACCACCCTAATTAAAATGAGTCCTACCCTCTTCTTCAATTCTCTTTATCTATTATATCATAAGTACATTCTAAAATTTTAACCGATTTAAATTGCTTAGTTTTGAAAAAAATGGAGCTGCAAGTGAAAATCAAATTTTAGATTTTGAATAAAAATTACCTATACCTGAAAATAACTCGAAAACTAAATTGTAGCTTTTTGAATTACAAATATTTTGTTTTTCTTAAATTAACTGTATGACGGAAATTAAGTGAGATATAAACGTTTAAATCGTGTGTGTAAAGACTAGCACTACCTTGTTTCAGTCCTTTAAACTTTAAAGAGTTTTAATATACAGGACCTTATAGTTCTTAAAAAAACCAACAAAAAAATAAAAAAAAATCTTTTTTAATTTTTTTTACAAAAACTAAAGAAGTTACGCTTAAAAAAACAATATTTTGGAGCATTCTAAAAGCGATTCGATGAATTTTTTTAAAAATCCGCGGTTTTGTACTTTTTTTTTGCATTGTAAGATTGTAAGGGGTGGGTTTTTGACAATTTAAAAAAAATTACAACATTTAATTAGTAATACTTTTCAGCAGTCACATTTTTTAATTACAACTCTGTGACATTATGTTATTTTTTCTAGGCTAAACAATTTTTTTTCTTAAATCATAATAAGGGTTGATTTTTAAGGGTTAAAATATAATAAATAATGTTTCAAAAATTAAATACTTATTGTTTAATTTATATGAGCCTAATTTTATGTGACTTAAGCTTTAATATGACAGTTTTACTTAATCTTACCCTAAATGCTACTTGAGATTGTGATCATCAAATTTTACTCAACTTAAGCTTTAATGTATAGTTTTATAGGTTTTAGCAATAAAGGGTAGTTTTCACTCCTAAAAAATAAAGAGCGCCCATCGGCATTATATAGATTTTGAAGAGAAGGGTAAGTAAAGCTTCATCCTAAATTTTCATGCAAATCTATGCATTTTGAAAAAATTTGGAAGGTTTTGGCATTTTTTTTTTCAGCTTCGTTTTCTAGACTATAAGTACAAGCGCTAAAGTAGGCAGAAACGTATAAAAATGTCAATGGAAATATAAAGTAAGATGCAAAACCAGACAAATCCTTGGTTTGTTAGGCAATAATCACTACGTTTAGTGTGTTTGCTTCAATTCATGGGTAAACCAGTGGAAACCTCACTTAGCACAAGTAGAAAGCGGATAATGATAACCAAGGAGTTTTCAAAGGAAGACGAACATACGGGTCAAACTCAAAAAGACGACAATCGATATTTTTAATTTTTTATTGATAAGTCTACATATCTATAATACTTTTCCAAGTGGCAATTATACCCAAGAGTAATAATTTTTTAACACATTGGCAACACTGTTAGAGCCAAACTTCCATAAAAATATTCTTGACAAAATGGTGACCCTAAGTACTTCAATATAGTTTTGGATTACATTGTTGCTTTACCGAAAACTTTCCCGAAATCCCACCGCTGTGTTCGCATGTCGATGTCGTGGTTGGGCCCAGTAGGATCGTTTGTAACATGCGCTAGAGTTGCTGGTTATCGGCAACTCCTGTTGCCAGCGTATGGAATGGGATCCGAAGCTAAGACGAACACAAGGCTTAACTCAAGGTGTTAACATACCGTGCTGATGAGTGAATGACATCCTGTGCCTTAAACAGGTGTCTCCAACGGTGCCTCTAGATACAGGGCGACCTCTCGGAGTATCTAGCCTTACCGCTTTCATAGAAAAAAAGTGACAAAGGTGAGCTGACCGAAACGGATAAAACCGTTTCTAGAGGTGCCACCCAAGGTCACAAGCAGACAAAGGTGCGCTGACCGAAACGGGTGAATCCGTTTCGAAAGGTACCCCTGAAATCACAGGCGCCTATTTCACGGGGAAGGATAATCCATCCCGAACAAACAGGTGCTTAGAAAGGGATTCCTAAATCCAAACAGAAGGCGGACAAGACCGCTTTTATAGGAAAAAGGGTTCCCTGGCTTTAAACAGAAAATGGATAGAACCGTTTTTATAGGGAAAGGCCGGAGATACGACCTCAGAAGGAACATCTGGTTTTTGTAACAAGGACCTGGTAGCTACCCACGTCACTATACCGGTAGCGGCACGAGTAAGGGGAGATGTAAGAACTCTCTCCCAATTTGATATCGGATTCATTAGAAGTCTGATCCTGTTGGGAGGAATATAAAAAGATGTGAGCCACAATAGACCGAGCGGTCGCGGTGGAGGGCGTAAAAAGTCCACTCACTTAAAACCTAACCTAATCTTACCCTAAATGCTACTTGAGATTGTGATCATGTTTGGAATGTAAAAAAATGTATTTGAACTTAAAAAGTCAAAAACTGGTTAGTGAATTTGAAAACCGGATAAATATCTTTTTTTCCTAACTTATTTTACCTTATATTTACAAATATAATAGAACGAAATTTCGTGTACTGTTAGGTATCACCCTTTTGATATTACTAAAAAAAATCTCCATTTTTTCAATATTTTTTGTGAAAGTTACAGTTTTTCGAGGTCGATAAAAATAGATTTGTCCGGTTTTGCATCTAGGCACCTCATTTTATGCTTGTTGAATAATAATACCCCTATTGGTTTTAAATAAAGAGTATAAGATTTTCTTTCCCTAAAATGTAAACTATTAAAACTTAGCTGACTTATTCTTATAAAATTCAGTTTAAACTCCTAGAAAAGGTTTTAATTTTAGTCTATCTTGAGAAATTTGCGATTTAAATTAGAAAATAGAAAACAGAAAAGGTAAAAATTAATTCCTGAAATGCTAAAACACAAAAAGTTAATATTCTGTCAAAGTCTAGCCTTAATTACTGTTTTCAATACGTATAATTAAATTAATTGTACTGATACTAAAATTGAAGACAAAATCTTTTTTTATTAAAACGTATTAAAAAATGAGAAGCTGTCAAAAACCAGACTAAAAAATTAATTTTTAATTTTTTTTTGAGCTAGAAATTTGCAACATCGAAGAAATTAAGGCAATTGGAAAAATTCAAATACATTTATCTTTAACGTGTGGGTATGTTAAATGTAATAATTATTAACCAAATCATTATTTCAAAAATGATTTACTAAGAAAACCAAAACCAAAGACCATTAAATTTTCACAGACAAGCAATCTACACTAAGCAAAATGAAATTTGTACATATTTACATTTTATCATCCAAAATGAATAACCATTATTTTTAAAGTTACATGGTCTTCTGCAAATCGTATTAAAATATTAAGACACCAATATATAAATACCTGAAAGTATGGACAAGTTTAAACAAATGTATATATTTTAGATCAGTGGTCGCCGACCCGTCGATCGCGAGCTACCGGTAGCTCGCAAAGGCAATTTTGGTAGCTCAATCTAAAAGGTGTAAAAATCATACGAGTATCAGCAAATTTTGAAAATTCTCATCATAAACACAGCAGTTAAGAAGTAACTTAGATAACTGTGTTTATTTTTCACTGCAACTGGATTAATCAACAGATGTGGTTGACACCTCCCAGATGGCCTTATTCGTCAGGATGATTTTTAGTGATTTTACAATTAAAGATCTTTTGAAGTTTATTCCACTAAAAAGATATACTACTGGACTGGATTTGTTTTCTCATTTCAAAAATGTATTTCATGTGAGAAAATTCCAATATCGAAATTGGTAGGCTTGACAACCGATGGTGCTAAAGCTATGGTGGGTTGTGATAAGGGTCTGGTGGCGCTATGTCGTAATAATGGAAGTTTTCTACAATTTCTCATTTT